>JADRCD010229368.1:0-22612 GCA_019843815.1 Montemys delectorum
CATTGGACTGGCTCTTCATACCACTGAGAGGCCTGCAGCCCAACCTCTGACCCATGTTATCACAGAAGATGGACAAACATAAACTTCAAACTGTAACGATGCTGTTCAAATTCAACGGAGAGATAGTAAGGAGCCTGATCATATATGAGCCATTACTACTCTCCAATCTACACTTCTGAAGGGAAAAAGGGCTGCAAAGAAGAAAGCATTAATCTTCGCTGGTCTTCAGGATCTCACGCTTTCGATTCCAAGCTAGCAGCTGCTATTCTGCGGCAAGGTCAGAGATGGGGGAAGAGCGCAGGATGCAGCTCCCATCGTTCAGTAATAAGGAACTTCAAATGGTTTCTAGTGTTCTTCCTCACAAAGCCCACACTGACTTTTTAATGTCATGATTAATCCATCTTTACTGTTTACACATCACCCTTAAGCTCTCTAATTGAAAGGGTAAAGTCAGAAGGTTTCCCTCTGGCAGAATCCACGCGAGGCTCAGTACTGTCATGCACATGGTCCCCAGTGATCATCTTTGGGAAAGTCAGTCTTGGGGGCTTGCCGGAAACATCTACTCCTGAATGCTTGAGTCGTTATGGAAGACCTGTGAGGCTTGTAGGACACCTACTCTCAACCAAGATAGCATTTGTAAAATCTTGTGAGTGGATATTCTTAGGTATTTTCAATGATATGTGGAAATGTCACTTTCACCAGTCACTGGAAACCGATACATGTCTTGTGATTCAGGAAGCAATGCTATTTTAGATGCAGCAACAAGACATTTTTTATTTCTTATTTTTTGTTTTTATCTTTGGGCTTTGCCTCCTTAATTACATAATTTAAGGGTATGAGCTGATGTTGAAGATGAATTAAATGTAACTAAAGAAAAAAATCAGCCTTGTTCTGAACCTATTCTTCAGTGGCGTGGAATGTGCATCTAGCATGGTATGAGATCCTGGGCTCAATCCCCAGCACAAAAGGAAACAATGGAAAAGGTCTGTGTGTCCTTTCTACAGAAATTACACTTACAGATGCTTTTAAAAGTTAAGTTTGGTTACATCGTATCTAATTGTCATCACGGTGGGCCCATGAGCAGCAACCCCTGCAACTGACACTGCCTTCTCCTTCATTTTGTCTCATGGAACTAACTCAAGAGTTCTTGTTGGTGATGGGTCCTACAGGCACTGTACAGTGGTGTTTATTTGACAAAATGGCACACTGTGTTTGTTCTGTCCTGTTTCCCCTAAGGCTTGCTTATACTGATTCCATAGCACACTGCCTCTGAGTGACGAAAGCAAACCAATAAACAGTAAATTGGAAAGAGACACCACCAGGCCAACTATAAGAATTCTACTCAAGAACAGCCACTTTCATGTCTTCTACTTTATAATCCTTTAGCAGTTAAAGGGTGTGAGAACCTAAGTAAGTTATTTTAATTTCATATTATAAAATTATTATCATGTTGCATAACTGTAAACTATTTCTAAAAGTATAAATGGTACCTCAGAGAACAAATGCTTGTTCTTTAAGGTTATTAAATAAATACAAAATCCTCCAACCAGCTTTACATTTTTCATTGCTCTTTCTAATTAAAAATTACATTCTTGAGTAATTAAATGGGGAAAGCACCTGCTTAATACCTAGTTCATACCAAAAAGACTCGAGCCCATAACATCAGGAAATGCCAAAGCTAATCATCTTTCAGAAGGAAATGCTCACGCGCCCCATTAACCACACATACCATTTCTTTTTACATTTTTAAAATTAGTAGTGTCTGCTGAGCTTTGAGTGAAAATCCCCCTAGACTTCTTTACCCCATTTAGAGTGCCCAGAACTCTACCTGGCACACAGTGGTCATTCATTAAATGCTCGTTGGATAAAAATGATTCAACAAGTGACTGCATTTGACCCTAAGTCTGAAATCGATGCCAAACCTTTTCATAATGCTTACACGTCTTATACTTTAAATATATTCTTTAGAGACCAGAGAGGACAGCAGCTTTGCCTTTTGGATCTTCTAGCTCAGATGATCTGATTCTCTCGACATAAAGCCAGGACCTCTGGGATGAAGGCTCAGTGGTGAGCTGAGCTCTTGTTGAATTCTGACTTTCCCAGCTGACAGGAAGAGGCGAAAGGTAATCCCTCTCCCACAGCTGTCCTCCCGCCACAGACCTGTCAAGGAAATGACGGACATAAAACAGACACTGCTGTTTCTCACTGTGCAGTGAGATCCCATGTTCCTGGATGGAC
This sequence comes from Montemys delectorum, assembly GCA_019843815.1. Lineage (NCBI taxonomy): Eukaryota > Metazoa > Chordata > Mammalia > Rodentia > Muridae > Montemys > Montemys delectorum. Next base: position 2,239 of record JADRCD010229368.1, read on the forward strand.
CTTAGATTATGGTACCACAGATGGGAAGGGATGATCACTAAGAGTGATGGACTGCAAGGCATAAGAGGAAACTGCTGGTTGCTCCACCCCATGAGCTGGGGACATGTCTATAAAAATGGCTGGCATCAGAGAAGAGCTTTTACTGTGTAAACATCCAAAGAAGGGAATAATGGGTTTCTACATTTCTAAAAGCTAGGAAAGGAGATAGTCTTTTTAAAACAATCTCTGTTTCCTGTAGCAGATAAGTTTACTTTGGTGGAGAAGTTTGAAACTACCATTTTAATAAGAGGACAGTCTCACTCAGGAACTTCTGTGTCTGAATTGCTTTTATTTATACATTAGGAAACTTATGTTATGCTTCTGGTTAAGTTCATAGTATCATTTTTTTTGAATACTGTATATATGTCCTCAGGAACAAACAAATTACAAATTTTTACCATCAATCAAAGTACAATAGTCAGTTAAACAGTAGGCTATGTGTGAGCTAGGAATATGTGGCCAGAAATGATATCAACTAGTATCCTAGGACAGCACTTAAGTAGATCCTAAAGTAGATTCCAACAAACACAGCAACACTTGTAGTCTTGTGAAGCAGATGCCCTGGGAACCTGTTTCATCATTCACACAGCTGTGGAAGATTTCTATGACTGAATAAAACTCTGACTTTGTGGTGACAAATTAAATAAAGTGCTTGTGACAAAGGTCTAAGAAAATCAGAGATCTGAAAATACTGAAATGTTTCAGAAAAATTCAAGTTTAAATATATTCTTCTATTATTATCAAAATGAAATATTTATAAGTCTGAACAGGCAAGAAAGAAATGAATTGCCCAGCATATGCAAGGCACTGGGTTTGATCCCTAGCATGACACAAGAAAAAAAAAAAAAAGATTGTTACTGTCCTATTATCTGAACTTAAAAACATATCCACAATTTATGCTTTAAAGATTTCTTGGCACATTATACATCCTTAAGATACAGCTAAGGAAAAGAAAAAAAAACTGCTAGGTTCATTTATCTAACCTGGATCCCCTAAGAAGACCCCCCCCACACACACTCCTGCCAAATCTTTAAGAGACGACTAAGAACGGGAGTCCTTACAGCCACAGGACTCAGAATAAAGCACAGGTGGAATGAACTCAAGCAGGCTTGTTAAGTCATGTCACGCCATGGTTGATCCTGGTACTATCTGAGAACTCTCTCATCGGACAGTGGTAACACACTGTCAGATGCCTGGATTCTACAGCACCTAAAAGCCCTTTAAATCACCCAGAGAGGCTGTGTACAGTGTAACCATTCTGAGGTTAATTTGTAGTCTTTCTGGAATCCACAGTTGAAACTGAAGCAAGGAAGGGAACAGGAGCCCCAAGAGGGAGGATTACTTGGAAAATACTTCAGTCAACTTGGCTGATAAATTTTTGACTCAAGAATGATGGTCACTAACCTCATCTCTCTCCCTGCCCTTCATTCACCATCCCACACCCTCCACCATGATTTTATGATTTTAAAAGATTTAATTAATTAACTAATAATTTAATTAATTATTTTTGTTCTCCTGCATGTTCATTGGAGAGTCTATGGAGAAAGAACAACAAAATGATCGCTTACTTTAAACCATGAGGACACAGAAGGCTGATATCATGTTTTGGCCAAGGTGAACGCAGACATAGTGGCATGTATCTCCAACCATAACTAACCTCTCAAAGACTTTGCAAAGTTCTGGAGGGGACTGCCTCACATCATAAATTACAGCAAAAATCTTATTTCAGCTCAGGCTTTCTCTGTCAACACACTCTAAATCATTTAATCATTTATTAGCATTTGACATGTTTCTCTAAAAATAATCAACTACAGCCTATTAGCCACACAGAGATAACCTTATATGGTTTTCCTTGTGAAATGAAGAACAGGGTTTCCTGGCTCTGACATGGGAGCTTGTCATACCATCATTTTGTGCAACTATGGAAATATATTCAATTTTGAACCACTCACTCTATGTGGACAAGGAAAGAAAAAATGTGAAGCCCTTGAGAGGCAAGCCGTACAACATCCTAAGAAACTTTACTTAACATTTTTAGGGGCTTCAATTCATGGAGTGTTCAAATGTCAGATCAAAGGCAAACGTAATTTTTCACTGTGCAGAACCCAGTGTTTGCTAAGCATTTTATCACAGGAATTTGCATCTAACACAAGAAACAGTGGGGACACTGTGTCTCGAGTTCCTGGGTTACTTGAATCTGCTATTGATCTGTTATTTGGTTTGGCCAACACCCTCAAACAGGAGGGTAAGGCTTTCCTACTTGTTCCACTTAGACATCATAAAACTGTAAAGGGAAACAGCTCTTGATCGATGGTGTCCTATGCAGGACATCGTGTGTGTACAGCCATTCAACCGTCACTGGCTGCTGCAGCCGCTATGCTGAAAGTACATCAAGCTGTTTCTTAGTAGATTCCAACTCACCCAGAGACAATAGCCTTACCACATGCTCCTTTTCAAAGAGAATAATTTTCATGTACTTTTTATTTTTGGCACTTTGTTTTTTGCATTTCTTTTCTTTTAAATAAATAAATGAATATCAAAGATAACGTTGGTTTCATTTTTGGCACAAAACGTTCCAGCCATTGCAGTGTCTTTAATCACAATTGAGACATAGCTGACACATCTCAGTTACTTGACTGGTAATGAGAGCATGGTTACTAAATTTGGAGAATGATACTCTGCTGCCACTGATGCTGACCACTCTTGTATTGCCCTCTCTCTCTCTCTCTCTCTCTCTCTCTCTCTCTCTCTCTCTCTCTCTGTGTGTGTGTGTGTGTGTGTGTGTGTGTGTACACTTAAGCTTCACTGGGAGGTAACTCTGATGCTGGTCCCTCAACATTTACTTTTCTAATTAGTTAATTTTACTCAAAGCTGTCTAGAGCCACAAGGGATCTATGTAGGGTAGTGAGAAAAGAGAACTTGTCCATAGTGATAATTGATTATGTTACAAACAGAAAATGCCTGCCTACCTGCCCAAGTCACCACCTTCAAAACTAATTTTTGGGCTCAGTGAAGCCCTCCTACATTTTGACATGCCAGCATTTTAATGCTAAGTGTGTTCCAACTTAACAGGTTAAATGTTAAAGATCAGGAATGTTGCCTATCAGGATTACATATCCATAGTTCTCTCTCTATGGTAGCACACAGTCTTAACAGTAAGACTACATAACAGTGCCCCAGTGTTTTCCTTGATTAAGTTTCAGCTCTTGACTACTGTGCACATAGACTACATTTAGATCCTAATCACAATAGTTAATGTAGAAATCCAATCTAGCTTCCAGTTTACAATCTGTTTTTGTAAAGTTCAACTTGGTTACACAAAAAGAAAGCTATTATTTGAGATTTATATATACTCAGTTATTCTTATAAGTACAACTCAAAAGAGATTTACATTTTTAAGTAAAATAATTAATTCAAAAGCTTGTTATTTTCTTAAGAATTTAAAATTTATCCCCAGTCAGTCTTCAATCTTATAAAAATGTCACTGTTAAGCTGAACCAACTCAAAGTAATGATCCAGACAACCAGTAATACTAGAGCAGTTTAGTATCCAGAAGTACTCTCAACTTGTCTACATAGCTTTGATGGCTGGGCTACCATGGCTCAGTAGTCAGAGGCTAGGTTTTTATTTGCAACAAAGTAGATGCCTCCATCGTTTTATAAGTAAGAAGTATATAATAAGTAGCTTGTGAATAAGGAATTTGAATACTAGCTTTTAGTTCAGTGTACATATACACCATGTCACCATGGACATGGAGACTCAAAAACATATCACAGATGTTAAGATATGATATGTGCCTGGAGATATTGTGAAGGTAGTGATCAGAACCAAGAGTACAGTAATAATATAATGAGAGAAGTATGCAAGTACATACACTCTTTGACTTAGCAATCGAGGTTGTAGAGATTTATCCTTTAGAAGTAGTTAGACATACACATGTGTGATGCTTGTAGTCATGTTTGTAATGACAAAAGCTGGAAAAGAAGAACACTGCACACATCAACTTCCCTTCCTCTTTTAACACAGAAATGCAAACATTCCAATAGCTTTTATTATTTGCTTACTATGCACCAAGACCCAGACCAGATGCTCTCTGTCTGCTTACTTATCTACAAATCCACATAATGTTTGGTATTGTATCCATGTATCATTTTAAAAATGCACCCTGCAGATGATTGGACTTTCCCGTTTTCAGCTGCTTTATGTTCTTCAAGGTAAGCATAGCCCGTGCATCCCAATGTGAAAGGTGCAAAGGGCTTATTGTTTCACACATAGTTTACATGAGTGTTTGATGTGTTTAGTATCTGCAACTTGCTTGGTGTCCTGAGACTCTTCCCTCAACTTCAACACAGGGTCCTGTTGATGGAGGACACCACAGAATGGCTCCAACTGAAAGTTTCTGGAGACCCAGATCCTGAGAAAAAGCATGGCAGGGCAGAGGAAAGCAGGGCAGGGTAGGGTGGGGTGGGGTGGGCAGACTTCATAAGGTAGTCAGCTCCTGGCAGATAAGACTTCATGCAATATGGTGCCTGTATTTTAGAGCACCTTTCAAGGATTGACACGAGCTGTGACATTCTGTGATTTGTCAACATTACTGAATTCTATATAACTGACCCTCAGATGAATGTAGTAGATTCAAAAGGACACTTCTGAGCTTCTAGGGCATAGTAATAGAAGTGCTGATGGAGTCTGATTCCAGAGGGGTGTAACAAGCTGTCATAAAGTTAGAGATTTATTTGCTTAGCAATTCAAAGCTATCACTTTAGAAGACATTTACAACAGTATCCATAACTCACTAAAATTATTCTTTTGCAATTATAATGCCCAATGCTCTAAAACTCTAAAAACATATTTGTAAAAGTTATATACAGCTACAGTTGTTTAGGGGAATAAAATGACTTTCAACTCATCTTAGGTGTCTTGGTCAATAGTCTTTAGAATAGCATCCACTATATTGTATAATCTAGACTACCCGAAAAGGACTTCTAGGCTGTAAATCTGACATTTCAGATAAATTCTGAAAAGGTTTACCTCGTGTCTTTACTAGATATGACCATGAGTCACATGTACTCAAGCTGATGGTCCTGATGAAGCTCAGGCTGGAGAAGGGCATCCTGTGCCTTAGCACTGTTGATGTAGTGTGATAGGGAAGGCTACGGGTTCTAGGACCACATAATCCGGGTTCAACTCAAGAGGAATCACTCTCCAATGCTGTGATATTGGGCAATAACTTCTTCACTTCCTCATTGACTTCTATCGGGGTCGAGAGCTATACATTCTGTGTAACGTTATCCGAGTAATATACTGAAATAAAATGAATGGATAATGCCTCATAAACAGAGGCCACTGCTACAGCCTCAAACCAAATCCAAGGCAACACTGTAGGTTTGGAGGAGTTCAAGTTGACACTCATGTCTGTGGGAACTAAGCTGATGACTTGAGTTTCTTTCAGACAGGTTTAGATGACTAAGTTTAGTGACTCATCAGTTGGTTCTAGGCCTAAGCTTTAGTACATTGAATAGCTTTGGGGTAAAGGACGTAACTCCCCGGGGAAATAATAGAGGAACTTGAAAGGAAACTTGCACCGCTCAGCCAGATATTCTCTGGTTTATCAAAATAGCCATTTGACCAGGCAGAAAGTACTGTGGTCCGGGAAGAGTCAATTATATCTGCTCTAGTGGGAGCACAAGGGGAGAGAAGTTTCTGAACTCCACCTTTTACTCAGCAGTTCAATGGCGGGCTAATGTAAGGAGTTTCTAACTTGGTTAAATGTGTAGGTCAATGAAGCCTGCCCCAAACAGAATTCCATGGACTTTCTGTGCACACTTAGCAACGATAGATTATAATCTTCTCTTTGGGGAGGAATCTTGACTCAGTTATTTTTAAATTTCTTCCACTTTCTCTGGTAAAGCTTCCTGGTTAAGAGTTGAACTGGAATGCTTCCATCCACCACCATGGAAAGAAAGATCCATCTTGCCATTCTATAATGGCAAGTGGGTCACTTCTGATCCTCCCAGAGTTGTGACCACAGGTAAAGAACTTCTCAGCCTATATGTCTCCAGGCAAATTCTCAGAGGCCGTCAAAGGCAATTGCTGTCCCAGATTTTTAGCATTTCTCCTTTGTATAACTGGTAGTAATTCTCTCCAGCGATCTTCACTGGATTCTAATCTATGTCCCATCTCCAAGTCTCAGAAATGTCTGGAATTCCCTTACAATGTGGCTACAGGGGTCAGTATTCCCAGGGACCAATGAAGCACTTATCTCAAGGGCTGCCTCACAGTAACCACTCATGTCATTAAGGTTACAGAGCACTCTCCGACCTTGCCCATCCTAACACTCTCAGCTCCTCGCACAGAGGCAAGTGCACAAAGTACACTCTCATCCCTTTACACCTGGATTGTGTTTATGTGTGACTTTCTATTGATGACAATGGGAAGCAGTGCTACACACTTGCACAACTCTAAACATTTCTGTCCCTTTTATTTGGTCTGTTTTTATTAACATCACAAACTCCTCATAGGTGGGCACTAGAAGCTTTATTAGGAAGTGGAAGAGAATGAGAGCCACAGGGGCCAGGATGTGGTACTGACTTCCAAACCCCCTGTAGTCTACAGTGTGGCTGTGAAGCTTCTGCCTTGCTCTGAGCCTATTCTGATAGCGGTGCAAACCACTGTTATCTTAACTGCTGACAACTTTACAGATTTTATTACAGAGTTCTCCACTGTCTTGTCCATATCTTGTGCATTACCATGAAATATCAGAGATAATGTCACAAAAAGCACATCTGGGAATCTAACATACCGGAGCCTGCTCTCCACCTCTAACTCATGGAAGGCCCTTGGACACCCTATAGGCAATTGTAAAATGGTGATAAATACCAACTTGTGGGTAGCTGGAATGGATAAAGGAAGTAACACATCTAACCTGACACTTGGACCAGGACATTAACTCCATGAAGGGTATCTAAGGCCACTTACAGTTACATTTACTTACCATTCTGGGCCCCTTTAGCCCAAGCCAATTGTTTCCTAAAATCAGCACCCAGAAAGGTCCTGTGAAAACTATGCTCTCCAAAGTGCCTTTGCCCACGAATCATCTGTACATCTAAGAGGTAAAAGCTGTTGGGGTAGATTTGCCTTCCTAACAAACTCCCAGACGATATTCACGATCCCAGTTTGGGGACCATACTTTTAAGAGGTTGTTCCTAGAAAGATTGAATTCAGGGCTTGTGATTCCCAAAGGTTACATTTTAGTACAGAGAAAGGATTTTCTAATTGTATCACGGCTGTCATCTTCTCCTGACCTTTTGATTCCCTGGGTTGGGGAATCTTAATTCTTCTTTCCTAACAGATCTCGAATAGGAACAATGTCACTGCTTAGAAAGCTACACTTGTCAGAGGCTAAGAAAACCCAGAAGAAAATATCTTTCAATCATCACTATTGGGAGAGGAGCAGTCTGTCTCCTTGAGGAAGTGCCCCCCCCACCCCACCCTACCCCCCAATACTTTAAAGATTGCTGCTTTCCCACTCCACTTACCACCCACACCCCTGGTTTCCAGACCTTCAGATCATTATCAGGTACATTACCCTGTAGGTGTTAATGGGAATGTCGATGATGATGTGGAGTAGGTCTCCCAGAGCCAGACTGGCGATCAAGATATTGGGACCATTTCTCATGCACTTGTTCTTGTAGATGATTCTTAGCAGTGTAGAGTTCCCGATGATGCCTAGCACGAACACGAGGCATGACACGATCGTGTTGATGTATTTAAAAGTCTTGCTGATCTCAATATTTCGTTGGCACGGAGGCGGGAAGGATCTTGGCGGGACTCCAGCCACCCTCCCTCCTTTGGTCACCTCTGCAGGTGCCGAGGAACGCATCAAACTGGAGTTGGAACCTCTGGTCCAGGAGGTTTTAGTAGGTGGTGTCATTACCTCTTTAGTCCCGAGAAGAGACGGCGTGGCTTGGGCAGGTGGGAATCCTCTTTTCTCTCCCCATACCCCCAACAAGCCACAGGCCAGCAGCAGCGCCACCAAGGCGCGTCCGCACCGGCTTGCGGGCGATTGCATGTTAAAGCTTGCTCTCAGGAGAGTCCGGTAGCCGCTCCGCTGTTTTCAGTCTGGAGACCAACAGGGGAATGAAGACAGGACACTTTAGTCAGCTACTCCAGCCACGCCTCTGAAAACACTCACGCTAGCCGGGTTGCCTCTGCCCGCGCCGTAGCAGTAAGTTAAGTTTGCGCGCCAATGGGGAACTAGGGCACACGCCACCCGCTGGTCTGTGTTCAGTCTCCTCCCTGACCCTGCTCGCAGTGTTTTAATCCCCAGCCCTGCGGTAGACGAGTCGCAGTGGGGAGGAGCATTCGAGGAGGGGTGTTCCAGACTGGGGAGGGTGGGTGTCCCAGGGAAAGAACACTCGTGTTTGCCGGGAAGAAGCAAGCCCAATTTTAGCTAAGCTTGGGGACCCGGAGTGAAGGCACCTAGCGGCCAAGGGTAGACGTCAATGCACTCAGCCAAGAACCGAGAGAGTAACAGATCAGCACCAACTTCTGCGCTTCCCCAGTGACTTCAAACCGTCGGTTTACAACCCAATCTCTGTTTAAATCACTGTTGTGTGTAAGTTTTACTAAAAAACAAAACCAAAAACCAAAACCAAAACAAAAACAAGCTACTAAGCAAAGCGGAAGCCCCAGAGCAAAGTTCAGCCACAGATGTTAATTCAAAGCTAAACCGGAATGGTTCTTTACCTCGCACGGATTGGAAGCACCAGGAGTCTCGCCTCTAGCAGGGAACCTCCTTCCCAGGTCCTCAACTGCCTTAGGGGGTTTGCGGCTCGCAGCAGGAGCCCAGCTGCTCCTAAGCAGGCCTCTCTCCACTTCACTGAATGCAGCTCTGGCTCTGACAAAAGGCTGAGAGAATGCCAGACAGCGGATCCACCGCAGCTCTCTCAGGGTCTTTGCTGTCCCCAGACAAGTACTTTTATTCATTCCGTCCCTTCCCAGCATCAATCACCGCCAGACTCCTCCCGCGTTTTCGGAGCGACCTTGCCACAACCTTTTCCCTTGGGCGATGCCCGGACAGTCTTAGCCCCAGCTGACCGCTGGGAGGGGCAGTCCTAGTTCATAGTTGTGTCTCACACCAAGCTGTTTATTTCTCACTCAACGAAGAAGAAACTAACACATCCCAGGACAACCTGGGAGCTGGAGCCTGGGAGAAGGTTCTGTATCAACCTGACCTTTGGATACTCTGACTGTTCATACAAATGTCCTGTAGTAATTCCTGAAATCTGGTTGGTTTGGGAGAGTTGTCTTTCGATTTTTGTTCGTTTGTGTTTTTTTTGTTTTTGTTTGTTTGTTTGTTTTTGCGTGTTTTGTTTTGTCTTGCCCTTAATTTTCAAGTCAACATGCAGGGCGGGACACTTTCTTCTTAGGCAGAGGGACTGTCCACGCAAAGGACCTAAAGACCTCCATCACTATGTGTCCTGTAGATCTCTCTTCCTGTGTACTGAGATGCCATCACTAGGGATCTTTCTGCCGTGCCTAAAAGGGACCTGAGGCAGAAGATAGGAAATTAATCAGGAAGCCTACTCACAAATTCAACCTGATGCTTTTTACCAGGCAGAGCCATGAAATGGGCTCTCCCTGTCATTCTTAACTTCTGTCTTTGCGGTAAAGAAGGGAGTGCCAGGGAGCTTCCCCTTTGTGCAGAGGAGGGGTACATTATTCTGCTGTCAGCAAGATCCTGGTGTGCCAGCAGAAGAAATCATCCTAGTGACCCTTTTGTGTCTCCCAGCTAGTTCACTGTACAACTAGGAATTGCATCTTAGATGGTTGGCTCCCATCAAATGTTTCCCGTGAAGAAGCAGAACGCGCATGCGTATTTTAAAAGGTGAACTTTAAATGTGGATTATAGTTAACAGCACGGATAAAAGTGAAGTTTAAGGGATGGGAACTATGGCCTGGGCGTGAGTACCACTTCCAAATCTGGCTGTTTTGAAGAGAATTTTTATCCTCATGCCTCAGTGAAGACAAGGTCAACATGGGACTTCTTCACGTGGACTTGTGTGCCAGCGTATGGTGTTGCACAATAAGGAATTCTATATGCGCTTCAGTAAGGATGTGACTGCTCCACCAAGGGCACTTTTGAACCTGTTCCTCTGGCACATGTCTTCATTCCTTTCACTCACAGGGCTCCCTGGTGACTTTCCTCCTCTATCTCTCTTTCTCAGCATCTCTGTTAGCCTGTCCTTCATGCAATTGGGAATGTCCCTGCAAGTTCCCTCTGAGGTGTGCCTCATCCCTGTTTTTTAGAGCACTCTGTAGACTACTAATGCTTATTTTGTACTTGACTATTGTCCTGAATGCTTTAAATATCAATTTGCCACTACCTAAAATTACTTTGGGAGGAGACCCTGAATAAGAGACCCTGCCTAAGACATTGTCTAGGTAAGGTTGGCCTGTGGACTTGTTTGTGGGGGGATCATCTTATTGTTTATTAAGGTGGAAAGACTCGCCTTAATGAGAATGTGGGGACACCCGTTTCCTGGGCTGAACTCTGAACTGTACAGAAGGAAGAAAGCTGGTCAAGCATAAGCAGCAAGTATCCTGCACATGGATTAACATCGCTCTGTTTTTGATATGTGAATGCACTGTGGTGAGCTGTCTGAGAGCCTGCCGTGACTTGCCCTCAGTGATGGCCTGCAGCCTGAAATTGAAAGTCAAACAACCCTTCCCTTCCCCAGGCTGCTTATGGTCAGGGTGTTTTATTAGCGCACACCAAGTGAAAGTAGAATAACCATATAGAGGTTAGTGTGGGTCACTGACAAGTTCATGTGAAGTAACTGTATCAGGCCAGTGACTGAATGAATGCTGCATTCCCTCTGTATCAGGCCAGTGACTGAATGAATGCTGCATTCCCTCTGTATCAGGCCAGTGACTGAAGGCTGTGTTCCCTCTACACTATCATACTACCTGTCACAAGTTAAACTCAAAGAATAAGGTTTTTTTTTCATAAGTTGGTGACTAAACTGATTTAAAACTACTCAATTTTAATTGATTGATTCCAGCATAGTGGTCAAGAACAAAGCCAAATACTTTTAAGCTCAGTGTAATTTTTTTTCTCAGTTGTACTCTGAATTCCAATACAATAGGCATATGAACTACCCATTGGCTAGAGGAACTATCACCCAATTAGGCACTTTCTTCACAGGAGCTCATCCACTCCTTACGTCAGTATTGGCATTATTCTTCACAACTTTATATGTAGTGAATGTGAGTCTCAAAAATTCACTTTGGGTCACATTATTAAAGTTAGATTAGACTTAGGCTGGGCTTTTAAGTCCATAGCCCTCCACCATGTAAACTGATTTTGTTAACTATTTTGATTAACTTAATTACATATACACTAGATAGACATTTTTATATGATTTTGGTAGAAGAGCATTTTACACATAGGTGGGGTGATTTGAATGAGGAATGTCCTCACAGGCTCACATATTGGAACATTTAGTCCCAGGTTGGTGACCCTGTGGGGAAGTTTTGGGAACTTTAAATTGATGGAGGAAGTATATCATTAAGGGAAGGGCTTCGAGCGTTTATAGCCTCACTCTGATTCTAGTTTGCTCTCCCTGCTTTGTGATTTTGATTGAATATGTGATCGCTCAGCTTTTGGTTCCAGCAAGCTTGCCTACACGTAGTCATGCCTTTCCCTCCATTTTGGACTTTCCCTTTGGAACCGTAGGCAAAAGTCAACTCTTCCTCCCGTATGTCACTCGTGGCCAACCGGAATGAAAGCTAACTAGTACAATTGGTAACATTTTACTGAAATTTATCCTTAAATATTTAACCTTACTGTGTGAGGGCAACTGTAAAACGTAAAGATTAAATCTTTGATCTTCACGAATGACCATCACCCAGTCACAAGAAGATAAATTTGGGTTTCCCACCACTGTCTTTCTGGGAAGTTCTTATCCTTACGTGACACATAGACAGAGTCCCCAGAAGACTTGGAAGTAACCTCTTGAAAGTTACTCTACAGGAAAATTCCACATGGAGGTTCTTTCCCAGGATAAATCTTTCATAAACACAACATGTGTTCAAAAATGCTCAGATGTGTAAAGGGTAAGATTAGTGTCCATGGCTGAAGCTTTGCCTGGGCTTGTGCTTCAGTAATCTGGGAATTATTGTTAAACAGCTGAGAGAGTAGCATTTATTGAAAACTACAAATTAAAAGGAGATCATGGTAAAGGAAAGCCACCTGAGTATTGGAATCTACTGGGAAGGAACAAATCTCAGTTAGGTGCACTCCTTCTTCTCCTGTCTCACCCGTGGAATCTTCTCGCTGTCTCACTGGGTGGGTTAGGCTATACCGCTGTAAGCACAGATTTTTTTATTTTTTTGCATTAGTACAAAAAATCTCTTATTAACTTATGGATGAATGCTAATTGTGTGAAGATTTCATTTGCATATTGAATGAAATATAACAAAGTTTAAGAATAACTTTATTGAAGACTTTGAGCATTGAACCAATTTTGTGTTTATGAAAGATTTATCCTGGCAGAGGACTTCCATGTGGAATCTTTTTACAGAGTCACTTTCAAGAGGAGACTTACAAAGTCTTCTGGGGACTCAGCCTATGTGTCATGAAGGCTAAGCTAACCTCCCAGAAAGGCAGTGGTGGATGATGTCCCAACACCTCCTGTAAATGCTGTAGCTAGAAGGAACTGGAGACAAGCCTGAATGCGCTTCAGAATTTGTTCTTCAAAGAGGTTTGCCACAGGGAGCTTGCTCAAGGCAAGCATTTTCCCCTGGTGAGAGAAGAAAAGAAAAAGCCTTTTAGCCACAAAAAAGCTAAGACTTTCATACACTTCTCTTGATATGGATGTGCCCTTTGAAACCTATTTTGAACCCTAGTGCTGAGGGACAAGGTGTGTGAAGAGACCAGACAGCCCTGCTTCACTTGCTTCTTCACACAGTCCCTGAGGACCAGAGCCTGTGATCAAATGGAAGTTGAAGTAAGAGCATAAAAAAAGGTTTAAAATGACCATGAACCAAGAGCAAACACCAATTTTTCTTTCTTTCTTTTTTTCTTTCTTCCTTCCTTTCTTTCTCTTTCTCTCTTTCTTTCTTTCTCTTTCTTCTTTCTTTTCTTTCTTTTGTAGCTGTGTTAGTCTAATTGTTAAGGTACAATTTGTAAACAGATAAATAGAGAAGACTTAAGTACACAATTTGAAGAATATATTATTTCATTTTATTTTATTATGTGTTCATATATGTGCTGTATATGTGCGTGGACACATATGCCACAATGCATGTGTGGAAGTTGGAGGACATTGCAGTAGTCATTTCTCTCCTTCCACCGTCTAGATTCAGTGGCTTGAGCTTAGGTCATCTGGTAAGTTCTTTACTCATGGAGCAACCTTGCAGGGAATTTAAAGACATTTGAGATATGAGTATCCCTTGCCCCCAGTATATACCTAACAATCCATTTTGGAGGACTGGTATATAGCCTAACTGGCCTGGAACTCTCTATATATACCTGCCTGGTGTTAACCTTCTTCTTGAATGCTAGGATTATAGATGTATATACTAGAGTCCAATCTTTCTCCTGAGTTCTGTAATTACAGATATATAATCTACTGTTCCTTTTTCAAACTGCATGTATTCTTGCAAAATAGCAAAATTTGATTCCTTAGATTTTGGTACTAGAAGTTAGATTTTTGCTAGAATATCCTTATGGTATTGTTTCTGTTTTACTGATTTTATACAGATAATCAAATTCTGAAGTTGGCACATTGTTTGTAACTAAAGGTATGCTTATAAGAGAAAGAATCTAAGATTCAAAATTTTATCAATGATTAATGGTTCTTAGCTATAATCTATGCCTCCAACATAATGAAACTTTGGTAAGCTTGATGATTACAGGAGGCAACCACAGTCAATTATTTTCTGCTTATAAGAAATAGTAAAATTAGAAAAGTCATAATTCATTTGTAAATTATTTGGAAGGAGTTGTAATTCCGTTATTTTAGGGTCTAATGTAAATTCATTGAACATAATGATTTATTCTAGTATTTAAATAATTTTGTGTTTCTTTAGCATGTTTTAACAAAAATTTTAGTAAAAGAAAATTATGTATGACTTGTTTTATAGACTTAAAACTGTGCATAGACTTCTTTGACATCATATTAAAAATATATTCAGAATTCCATTGTGAACACACCTGTGCTTTCTGTGTTTGCCAGGACATTGGACATCTATGAAACTTTATATCATTTAGTCATAGAGAAAATGCTGTTGTAATCTGAGGTGAGAACAATTCAATCACATGTAGAGCACCAACTAAAAGACATTTCCAGTAGTGTGTAATTTACAATGAATTTTTGCTATTGTTTTTTTTTTTCTTTCCATTTTCCCCATTCCATTCTTCTGATATCAGGAGTGGCTAAAGAGGTGTATAACATTCAGAGGTTAGGAAGAAAAAATAGTGAAACTTGGCATAAGTAATCAGTGGTGAATAGAAGTCTGTTGTTTAAAGAAAGCAACAGGTCTTTGTACTTCAGAATAGAGTATCCTAGGAGACACCAAGAAGAATTCCTGCAGCAGGCTTGTGTTACATTAACCAAATGTGTGACATTTAACAAACTAGGCATTTCAATCTCATTTCTGTGGAAACCTTTGCCATGAAGTTCTGTGGCAGGCATGAAGTGGTGATGCAGGCTCTGCTCTTGACACTTGGGGTTGACTCAGGAGGAATGAGGCCAGCTCATGCTAACTATGAGATTCTGTTTCAAACATCCTCACCCCGAAGGTTTCTAACTGCGAAACCTTGGAGCTGAGCTGTAGGGCACAGAACTACTTGTATCCAAACTTAAAGGGAAACAAGGATTTCCCTGAAAGTTCTATTTACTCTACAATGCATGAACAGTGAGTTATACAGATCTCTAGAATGAGAAGCTCAGAGGGATGTCACACTGTTGGGTGAGGGAAACACTGGAGTCTTCAAAGCTCTGCCAACATCATTGGATTGGTGTTAGTCTCTTTAACGTGCTTACACAGGAAATTGCCTTTTTCTCTTTGGGGCCTGAAAGAAAAAGAACTAGCACTGCCCATGTAGAAAGAGAGCCTGAAGAGACTTCAGCAACCAGATTATCCAAACCAAATACTCACATGATCTCATGGGAAAACAGGAGACTCGCTGTCTACAAGGCTGGCCTAAGAGAAGAGTTGTTGAGGTGATAGGTACTGTCTTAGTCAGGGTTTCTATTCCTGCACAAACATCATGACCAAGAAGCAAGTTGGGGAGGAAAGGGTTTATTCAGCTTACTTCCACCTTGCTGTTGATCACCAGAGGAAGTCAGGACTGGAACTCAAGCAGGTCAGGAAGCAGGAGCTGATGCAGAGGACATGGAGAGATGTTCTTTACTGGCTTGCTTCCCCTGGCTTGCTCATCCTGCTCTCTTATAGAACCCAAGACTTCCCACCCAGGGATGGCACCACCCACAAGGGGCTCTACCCCCTTGACTACCCCCACTAATTGAGAAAATGCCCCACAGCTGGATCTCATGGAGGCACTTCCCCAACTAAAGCTCCCTTCTCTGTAATAACTCCAGCCTGTGTCAAGTTGACACACAAAACCAGCCAGTACAGGTACCAATAGAGAGGCAGATAGGATACAGTAACAGGGAATCCAGGAGATAGCAAATTTTTTGAATATCCACAAAGTCTAATCTATATTTGAAACAGTCCTTATGCAGCATGGTACTGTTTATAATGATTGTATGTTAATGAGGAAAAATAATGGCATAATTTATTTTTTCAGTTAAATTGTGTGACAGTTAATCTTCATTATCAAGTTACTGGGTTTAGAATCACCTAGGAGATAAATTTTGAATAAGCTTTCAGAGTTTCCTGAGAGGTTTAATTAGAATGGAAGTCTGACTCTCAATGAAGCTGGTCCAATCTGCAAGTTAAAAGGATTGAATATAAAAGAAAGAAAAGAGAAAGTGAGCTGAGTGTAAGTTTTCACTTTTCTCTCCTTCTGGATTGAAGATACAGTGTCCTCACACTTCCTACATTCATAACTTCATCCTGATGTGAGTGACTGTGTCCCCTCAAAACAGTAAGCCAAGACAAACTCATCTTACTTTAAAATTGCATTTTGTCAAGTAATTTGCCACCTGTTCATAGTTAATCCAAGATGTCTTCTAGAATAAATAGTTTATAAGAGCAAGACTAGAAAAATGGAAAGAGTCCAGATTATAAATCTCTCTAAGTGTTTTGGGATTAAAATAATAGATTTATTGCCCTTCTTTCACTCCTGTCATAAAATGGAGAGTCCTGACTTCAAATGAATAAACTATAATGTGAATTACACTATTCTGTTTCATTATTGTTCCTTTCCATTGGAACTCACATAGATGAAGAAAGGAAGAAACTGGTGGTTGCAGTGAAGAGACACTGCAGTGCAGCATGAAGTATGCTTGCCTTGGTAATAGGATGAAGGACATCTATGAAGCATAATCTCCTCTTCTCACTTCACCCATCTCTCCTTTTGGCTTCATCCTGACTGCTATTTCACATTTTGAAGCAAATGGACTCACCTATGTCCCCTTAAGTGTAAGCATTTCCTATTAGTTAGGTGAAGAGAATTGCCTGAGTGGGAAAAGGCCAAGACAAATAGATTCTGCTATAGAGACAAACTCTAGCAGAGGCTGTTAAAGTGAATAGAGAATTTGTGTTGTATAGGAGATTCCAGAAGGGGTGGTAACAAATACCATGAAGATAGGAAGGAGATTGAGGGCTAGAATCAATTGATAGTCAACACCAGGTAGCAAAAGTTAACTGTGTTAAATAACAAACCTATATCTGCCTGGTCAAGAATCCTGGAGTTTCTTAGTTGAGTGGTTTTGCTCTGTATCTTTCTAAGGATGAAGTCAGATGCCTTCTGAACTACAGACTTCTTGATGAGTGAGATAGCAGATATACTAGATGCTTAATGTAACTGTTAACGTGACAGAATTTAGGGTCATGTAGGAAGGGGTAGCAGTGAGAGAATTTTTAGATTAGGTGGCTTGTTGGGGATAATATTGATTGTGTTTATTGATGTAGGGAGATCTATCATATTTGCATGTGGGACCATTTTCCTGAAGGATATCCTGAACTGTATTCGATGGAGAAGGCAAGCTGAGCACTAGCACACATGAATTCGTAGTTCTCCTCTAGAGGCAGACGTCATGGGACCAGCTGCTTGAAGCTTCTGCTATCTTAACTTGCCAACAGTTAAGGACTGTGCTATGACATAAACCCTTTCTAAGTTGCTTTGGTCGGGTGCCTTATTACAACAACATAAGAAGAAACTAAGACAACGGGCTTGAGCTCCCAAGGTGATTGTTGGAACATTGCTTATCTGTAGGGCAGTGATCTGTTCAGGCAACCTAGGACCAGTCGAGTAATGGGTCTGAACCCCGGTGATCCAGTTGGCAATTTCTTTGCCTACAAGGGATGGAAAATGTTCAACCAGAACTCCTGAGTCTTTGGCCTGTTTCAGTCGCAACGTCTCACAGTTGCCCCTGCAGAAGATGTATGCTCTGTCAGGTAGACAATGCCCCAAGCTCCCAGAATTCTAGCTGGACCCTACCCCAATCATCTGACCACAGCCAGGCATACTTTGTCCCACAGATAGCCATGCCTCACACAATATAAGGGGCAGTTCACCCCTCCTCTCTTGCTCTTTGTTCTTCTCTTGCCTTCTTTCCTCTCTTGCCTTCTTCCTCTCTCTCTTGCTCTTTGTTTTCTTCTCTTACCTTCTTCTCCTCTCTCTTGTTCTTTGTTCTCTCTCTTGTTTCCTTTCTCCCTCTCTTGCTCTCTTGCGCTCTTGCCTTCTTGCCTTCTTCCTCTCTCTCTTGCTCTTTGTTCTCTCTCTTGCCTTCTTCCTCTCTCTCTTGTTCTTTGTTCTCTCTCTTGCCTTCTTCCTCTCTTTCTTGTTCTCTCTCTCTTGCTTTCCTCTCTTGCTCTCTTGCTTTCTTCCTCTCTTTTCTCTTCCTCTCTCTCTCCTTATCTTCTCCTCTCCTTCCTCTCCTTTCTTTATCTCTACATGACCTGCCTATTTTATCTTTCCTATAATAAAATATTTCATTTATGCATTGCCTCCTTTTAACTAACTAACACACTGTACAGTCCCAGGCATCAGCAGTAGAGAGCTCCAGGCAGCAGCAGAGAGGCACCCAGGCCCCACACTTATCTTCACTACCAGACACCAGGTTCTGACCACATCTATAAAGCAGATCACAACTTTTATCCATATTCCTCTGAGCAGGCATGAGTGGGGAAGCAGTAATCTTATTATATCTTCCATTTTCTGTGAGGTAAGCAAGCCACAAACACAGAGATTGTTCTAGACATGATTTTGAGGACATGAGTATGGGTTGAGTCCATCTCCATGGTACAAATAATGAAGAGATGAAGGTGAATCAAGTCTACAGTAAGGCCAACGGGTGCTAACCATGGAAGGTGACATTGTAAGCCCCATGGATAGAAAGAAAGATCATGGTTGATTTCTAATCAACAGGTGGAGGCAAATAAACATGAAACATCCTGTTAGGATGTGGTATGCTAAAGCTGAAATGCCTGTCTAGGTCCAGGAAACAGAACTCTTTAGATGTATAGCATCCTTTATTGGAATGTTGATAAGAATTGCTTTGAGGGTGAGATGTTCTAATGTCTTGAATTCATGACACTGCTGGCAGATGGCTTGATTTGGTCTTGGAATTAGATGGGGGATCTCATTGTCTTCTGGTTCTTATGGTAAATATGTTAGGTCTTAAGCGGTAACACTTTGAATCTCTATCTTAAAGTAGGAAAAAGGTAAAGAGCCCTCATTCATGTGTTCTGAGCTCCCATTTGTGTTCCCCTTAGTTAGAAAATCTGTAGAGATAATCTCTTCTACTGAACAGAAGCATTACCTGTGAAAAACAAGACTGATGGGCCAATGAGCTGAGGCAAGATTAGAAGATGGAGCATCTGGGAGAGATTGAGGAATTCTGGGAAATAGTTAGGCACGGGAGACTTACCTCAGACATAGAAGAAGATGGTCATATAAAACTGTTATTCATATATAAGGAGTTTGGGAATCATTTCTGGGAACAAAGTCAACAGATGGAAAAACATGAAGTTGCAGATGGCATCTACCACACAAAACTAAAAAATTATTGATAGCCTTTTCCTTGAGCTAAGTTGAGAAATGCCTGGGGCAACAGAAAAGGGTTCAGAATGAGAGGTTCATTTGGGGTGGAGACTTGTCGACTAATTCATCATTGTTGACTTTTTGCAAAAGGTAGGTTAAGAGTGCGTGCTTATACAAATGAAGATTGATGTTCTGGAGCACATGTACATTTTAGGATGATAAAATATAGCAGATTAAAATTTAATTGCTTCATGTTTTCATATAGATTGAAACACATCTATTTACTTGATTCTATCTAGCTAGCTATATCTATATATCATTCTAATCTATCATTTACTCATCCTCTGTAGAAGGTTGTTCATAATTCGTTTTACATTCCTGATTATAGAAGTCTGAAGTTGAGGAATACTTAGAGTATTGAGCCTTCAGATCCGGAAGCTAAAGTAAGCTCAGAATCTAAAAGTAGGTTGATAGTTGGGCTTTGTTGTAGGTTAATGAAGGCCTTGTACAAACCAGGCATTAAATAAGAATCTGAGTTAACCCATCTGGGAATTTGAAGATCCAAGTGTCCATATCTAGTTATTATGACCACTGCAAAGGCAGACAGGGAGGGAATGCTCAAGACAAAACCAAATTGCCTTTTGACAAATTAGACAAATAGATAGCAATTATTTGATGGGAAAATAGACATGGACTTTGGGATGAATTTGCCAACAAGGAACATGATATATACAGTTTTATACAGTTTTCATTTTTTTCTCTCCAAATCTTCTAATTTCAAGTTATTGGAAAGTGAATGAGTGAGTGTCATGACTGGGAGGTATCAAATGAAATTATTGACAAAGTAAGCTGTGATAGAGGTATAGCGTTGGTTCTTCCAATCCTTTTATTACTCTTTATGCTTTTAAGTAAGTATAATAACTATAAAGTGAATTTTATAAGTTAAGAGATACAAGATAATTTCTTATTGTCATATCAAAGGGAAACTATCCCACCTGGGAACTGTTTGTTGAAGGGAGCCTGAAATGGCTGTCTCCTGAGAGATTCTGCCAGAGCCTGACAAATACAGAGACGGATGCTCACAGCCAACCATTGGACTGAGCATAGGGTCACTGATGGAAGGGTTGGAGACATATATATGTGCATGTCTGT
>JADRCD010229373.1:0-22321 GCA_019843815.1 Montemys delectorum
TCTGGAGACTCACCCTCTCTCACATGCATGCATTCTTCATTCAATCTCCAATCATGAGCCCGTGTGGTATGCCCAGCCCAAACCTGGACAGTCACTAAATGCTTAAAGCAAGTGACAAAGTTTTACCCACCAAGTGGCACGAAAAGTTGTAGTTATAGAGGAGGACCTGAAATATCTCTAAGTACCAGGGTGTGAGCAGGAATGAGATGTTCAGGCTCACTAGGTGCTATGTCCGAGTTTACACTTATCCAGCACCCACCCAGTGCCCTGTAGGGAACAGAAACACCCTATTCTAGAGTCTGCAGCTCAGAGACGTGTGCAGGTGTGACACGATTAATCTGTAATTGGATTGTGAGACACTTGGGACATTAGTGGATGCCACCAAGAATGTATCTGGGATGACGTTTTCAAGCACAATTAGATCATGAGGGCTGTGAGCTAACCAGTGGCTCAATCCCTGGATGGACTCATAGTATGATAATGAAAATAGGAAGTGGGCCCTTAGTCACATAGGTGACTGGTGGGGAGTTGTCCTCAAGCCCCACCTTGCCTTCACCTCTTCTGTTCTCCTTCTTCTCTGTTTCTCCAAGAAGAGGGCGTGGAACCCAGCACTTTTACATGCTCTGTCACTGTGAGGTTCTGTCCATGTCCCTGGGGTCAGTCAACCAAGGACAGAGCCTTATGGACCCGTGAGCTCTAATAAAGCCGTTCTCCTTTATGTTGTTTCTGCCGATCACTCTACAACAGCAATAAGAAAAACAGCCAATACACCCTGGATGTCCTGACAGCTTTAGTCTAGGACTTACACGTCTTTCGCTGGTGCTAATTCACCCCTGCACCCCAACATACCTAACCTAAACCATCAAGTCGAGGAGCCCAGACTTCACCCTGAGGGCAATGGAGTCACTGAGTATGGTAAAGCTGGGAATGATGCTCTCTCATCAGATCTGTGAGAACTGAGAGCAAAAACTCACTCTTCAGCTGTTGAAAATGCATTTAAAATTCTGGAAGCAGAAAGTCCAGCTGGGAGCTGTGGCCTGGGGGGAGGAACTGGTGTGTATGGCAGCCTGGCATCTGGAGGGATGAAAGAGTAGAAGCCGTGTGGGTACTTGGGCATGGATCATGAAGAAAAGGAAGGGAAGTGACTGGACAACTCCCAGTGTTCGGGGACTGTGTTCACATGAATGGTTTCCTTCCTTCTCTGGTGTGGAAAAGGTAGCAGCCAATACTTGACTCAGTCCGATTGCTGCCCCCTAACAAGAGGCTCTGGGCAGCTGAAACAGAATGGGTGAAGTCAGAAATCTGTTTTAGCACTTCAGTTTTGGTGTTGTTTGATTGTCCTTTTAAGTAGCAACTATACCAACCAAAAGAACGAAGGACTAGCAGCATCTGGGCCTCAGCTCTGAATGGGGGGTGGGGGGAGGGCAGGTGCAGCAGAGGAACAAAGAGGTCTGCTTCAGAGGCAGTGGGACTACCCGGGAAGGCAGGCAGTGTTCCATCCAGAGGTGGCCACACACCCAAACAAGCCATTGGTGGCAAATGATAGCAAGCCAGCTTGGGGGAACCTTGATTTCTCACGTAATCACTTCTTCCTTTCGTGCTTGGAGTCTCACCGATAAAGAGTCCCGTGATTCTGAACTTTATTACTGCTCCCTTTCCCATTGCTATGATAAAAAACCAGTAGATTGAGCTCATGGCTTCAGTCTGCCATAAGGAGAAGAAGACATGACAGAGGAGTGTTGGGCATCTGGGAAGAAAAGAGAGAACATCTGAGTTAGCTGGCTTTCTTCTGGTCTGCTTTTGTTCCATGCAGGGCCACGGTCTATTGGCTGGTGCTACACATGTTTAGGGCAGGTCTACCTTTCTTAGTGAATTCCCTCTGAAAACACCTTCAGATGTATGCGTTCCAAATCTTCTAGGTGCTTCTAAATCCAATCAAGTTAATGAACAAGATCCACTACAACGGTGACCTTGACATTACACATTTAGGGTATAGAGACATGAGATTCTAGCCATTAAATTAAGTTTGCAAACTCAGTGGCCTAGATGACTGAGCAGATGACAAAAATGAAAGACAGAGGCCAAGGATAAGAAAGATTACTTGGCCTCTGACATAATCATGAGTACCCTTAGCCATGACAGTAGAAACTATACCAAGCTGGATAGAACTGAAGAGAAGAGACCACCACCATACAGAACAGGATGGGGTCCTGGAGACTATAACCCACTGTTACTATAGAGATTGTTTGTTTAGAACTTGTAAATATAAACCTTATTTTTAAAAAGCGAATGAGAAAAATAAGCATAAAAATAAATGAACCAAGAGTCTGCCAAACTAAAGGTTGTGAAGGGCAGATAGGGTGAGCCCACATACCTTGCTCTGTAACCTGTGCACTCATCCAAAGCTCGTTTGTTTCTGCTCTCCAGGTAGACCCGGCAGTTGTAGCCTCCATTGCTGGAGTCCAATAGAGTCGCCGTCTGTGATGATGGAGAGAAACAGGAACCTAGAGGGGCTTCCCTGGGAGCTAACAAAGAAAGATTTCCGAGGCCAGATCTCAAAATGTTAATCAGATTCAGAGACATAAAACTGACAATTTAATGGTGCTTGGTAGAAACAGAAAATTCTTTAAAGTTCTAACTATCCTACATTGAATTCTAATACTTTTTTAATTATTTGATATAAAATGCTTATAATTTTAAGGGGGAGGGAATTAGACTTGGTAATTTATATTTCTTGTTTATACAGTACAATTTGCTGATGAAAAAAATGTGCTAAACTTATTGATTCATGACCATAATTGTTTAATTATTTATCATTGCAGAATGGTATTAGCATTGCTAATAACACAGATGTGTGCCAGGGCTGAGAAGTCAGACCAGGCTTTTGTTTCAGGGGTGCAGGCCCCAGGGATGTTGTTTTGAGCTGAGGGGTGGCCTGCCTGGGACATGGTAACCCCCGCATCTCACCTGTCTCCAAGCGAATGACCACAGAATCCCTCACCTCTGCAGCAATGGAACTGTCAGCCCCACACAGGTGCTGCCTCTGAACCCAAAGATGGCCTTGTGGGGAGGGGGGCGGTTGAGTCATAGAGCGGTGAGGGTCCTCCCTTCCATCCACTGTCAGATTTGCCTCTCTCTATCCAATCCGCCTGCATCCCCATCAGAGTCCAAGAGATCTCAGGGGAAGTCAAGGGTTATGTGCTAGAGAGAGTCGGCCTAAGGTTCTAACACCCCCCCCCCCATACTTGACCTGGGTAAGCATGGCCACAAGCATCACTTAGTGCATAGAGGGAGAGGTGCTCATCATGGTGGGGGGAGGGGCATTCCTGTAATCCCAATGTACAGGAGGCAGAGGGGTGCTCAGCATGGGGCCTCATAATTGTAATTCCAGCCTACCAGAGGCAGAAGGAGGTCATCACAAGTTTTCAGGTTAGCCTAGGACACACAGGAGTCCCTTTGATATATATTTTAAAAAGAAATCCAAGGTGCAAAGGACAAATACCAACAGTGATAGAATCACTGTCCCCCTACCCGCTACCAAACCAGGCACTCCCTGACTCAATTTGACTGCTAGGGATACTGAGTCTCAAAGAGGCACAGCTGCTTTGAGAAATGCATAGTCCTGAACAAGTAATACATAGTCCTTCAAAGTGATCAGTTGGACATGCCAAGGGTGCCTGGACCAGGAATCTAAAGCTGAAGGCCAGGGATGGGGGTAGAACTTTGTCTTGAGTATGTCCCTCGAGTATTTTGACCCAGTGATATCCGACCCGACGGCACTGCCTACTAGATGCCACAAAAAAGATGGTTCTCACGAGTTGGGCTACAGCATGAGGCACTTGGAGTCAACCCACAGAAGCACTGACAAGGAGTCCTTGGTCACCGCTGCTTGACACTGACATGCACAAAGCTCACATCATGACACAAGTTTGCAGATATGGTGAGTTTGAAAGCTATGGGATTAGGGTAGGACCATTCAAGAAAAGAAGGCCGTGGAATGAAGCTGATAGATCAAATAAATAAAGCTGGCATTCAGAGCTTCTGTCCGGGATGGACAGAAGAACATAACTGCATCGTGGACACCACATGCAGTGAGAAGCCTTCACTGTGTGTTCCTCCCCATGAGGTTCTTGTCACCACAGAGCCAAAGGCAGCAAAGCCTAGCAGTGATGGACCAAAACCTCTGACGCTATGACCCAAAGTCAACCTTTTCTCTCTCTCTAATGTGACTCCACCAGGGATTTTGTCACAGCATTGGAAAGCTTACTGACACACTAAGGCACAGAGGGCCATTAGCTTGCTCCAAGGATGGTTGTGGCTTTGCAAAAGATAACAGTGTATTGTTCATATTCTGGCAGCCTCGCCCCTCCCACATTCCCTAGGGAAGGGATGCCAATGGGTCTCTGGATGCTATTTTGCCCCCCACTTAGCCACAAGCCCTCAAAGGGCTGGAGCTGCCACTTCTACTGTGAGTTTGGCCATGTGCTGACTGTCCTACTTGCCACTTGGGTATGAATCTAGACTTCCAAGCCATCAAGAGGCCAAATGAGACTGTAGCAGCCATGAACAGCACTTCCATGTCTTGAAGACTATGGTGCTGTTGCAAGGGAGTAAACCTTTAAGGAGTATCCTAATGGCTGGGGTTCATGGAGAATGAGCTGTGAGCCCCCATTTTTAATGGACCTAATCTGAAATCTCAGGTAAGTTAAACCTCAAATGTATCAGAGTGAATTTTTTTTCCCTTGGCTTGGGCCTCAGCTGCTGCCCTTAACAATATACATTTGTCTGTGAACCATGGAGACTTTTCCTTCATATCAACCTCTTTATCTTCTGCTTAGCATCTCCAAGGCTTAAGTAAAAACACCCACGTGAGGACTTCCAGACGCAGTTATCCTGGCTATGCCTTCTCCCAAACAACGTTTTCATCTGTGAGATGGGACTTGTATACACTCTTATAGACTGTGATGCGTTTTTGCAATTGGACTGAAGGATCTTTGGGGTCCACTTGGGAAGAACAACTCTTTATTTCCTGTCCCTGTGGCCAAAGACTCAGCCCACATAAAGCCTAGACATTCCAGCATTGCTGTCTCAAACCCTTTGAAGTGTGGTGGCGCTCACCTGTAACCCTGACACTTAGGAAACTGAGAAACCATCGTGGGTTCTAGGCATTCTGGGCTACATGAGAGGGCCTGAACTCAAAAACAAGCAAGAGACAAGAAGGGGGAGAGGTAGGAGGAAGAGGAAGAAAAGAAGGAGGGAAGGAGGGAAGGAAGGAAGGAAGGAAGGAAGGAAGGAAGGAAGGAAGGAAGGAAGGAAGGAAGGAAGGCAAGCAGGCAGAAAGAATCCAAGGACACAGTCAGGCTTAGATCCCTAGGGCGTGGGCAAAGTGTCTAGCTGCAAATGTGGCAGAGTCAACCTGACCTGAGAGAGGAGTCTCAGAAAGTGACACTATTCAGCCAGGTGGCCAGACTCATATCTGTACCCAGGACACCCACACACACACATTTCCTAGCATCTTACCCCAGGGAGGGAACCCAAGTGTTGTCAGAGCCTGAAGCTCAGACTAATTTGGAGGAAGTAAAGACAGCCTGTGTCTCTCCTCTCCAGAAATATCGAGGTTATTATGTGCCCAAATGCTTGAGGTTATTATGTGCCCAAATGCTTGTCCTCACTGAAGGAAGGGGATGGGCTTACCCAGCCTGCACAGAGAGCAGAGCTAGGTCAGGTGACAGGAGACACCTCCTACTCCCTCCTGAGCCTCTCTGTAGCCCTAGCTCTCCCCACCCTGCCCTCAAACTGGTTCCCACACTCAGGAGCTGCCACCTCCCACTGAGCCTGCTCCGAGTCATGGCTTCCCTTGAAGGCTTGTCAGTTCCTGACCTGATGCCTTTAAACACCACAGAAATTGCCACAGTGCCCCGCTTCCATTCCCTTACAGCTCCAGAAAGGCCACGTGCTTTAGCTAAATGTCTGTAACGGGGATTCAGACTCCAGGGTGCCACTTCCTAACACGGGGCACCACAGCCATTGTGTTACAAAATGCTCGACAAAAGCCACCTAAGGGAAGAGGTTTGTTCAGGGGTGGGGGACACGCTCAGGGGCTATACTCCAATGATAAGGGAAAGGCACGATAAAGAAGTTCAGTTCTCAGAGGTTGGAACATGGGCGGAGGCTGTTCACATCACCACTAAGGTGAACAATAGTGAACAATCTTTCACCAATAGTGGAAGAAACCAGACCTCTAATGACCAGAAAGAAGTTGTGGGGTGGAGACTAGACCTGTCTATCAAGAATAGGGATCAGAAAGGAACTTTGAGCAGGCTCAGAGGAGCACGTCATGTAGAGACAACTGTCTATGCAACCACCTCAAAGCCGGTCTGCTTTACCATACTGTGCCAGGGTGGACCCAGGCTACACACGTCTGCACTCACACACATGCCCACTCTCATAGGCTAAGCAGTCACCCATGTGTGCCCAGAGTCAGGTGCCTAGTTGACGACCTGAAGTTACCCATCCAACCCTTCACTTCCCTGACACAACAATATCCTACAGATCCAGGCAGGCATCCAATGACCCTGTGTCTGGCTGTGGTCCCACACCGCCTTCCAGGATCTTAGTAACGGAATTGAGCATCACAGCGACAGGGGTGTTGTGGATCGTAGTGGGCTCTGCCCAAGTAAGTGAAGCACACCGCCTTTGGCCACCAGGCACAGAGAGAGCCCGCAGGGCACAGAGGTAGAGTATGTGTGGGAGATATGAGTCCAGAGAAAGTGATATATATCTCTGTCAGCACAGATGTGCTCCCGGAGTCTGCCAGCTAAGAGGAAGCCTAGAGGACACGGGTGCGAACCTGAACAGAGCTACAGTGGTGGAGCAGTGGGAGGTGCCCAAGGTGTAGGAGGTAGAGCTAAAAAGGTTGGGAGATGGGGACACAAGCAGGCCACAGCAAGAGCAGGACAGAATAGCTGGAAGGACAGGATCAGAACAAGGCAGAGTGGGCAGGTGGCATCCTGAGGAGGTGGGAGTGTAAATCACGACTCTTACACAGACACGGACAAGCACTGTGCCCATAAACATGCACATCTGCATTAGTACATCCATGGGGTGCATATCGTGAAGCTACCCCCACACAGGCTCCTGTGCACACAGCTACACTCGTGAATCCCCACACTCAGCATAAATGTACCAACAACAATATCTTCAAACAGCTTTTACCAGGCCACTATATTATTACATATGAGTCAAGGATGTCCATAGTCCCTGACAGTGAAAATCATGAAGAAGGAAAGATATATTTCAGCTCCTGGTTTTTTTTGTTTTTTTGTTTTTTTTTTCAGTCCAACAAGGCAGGGAAGATACAGCAGAGAGCTCAGTGCATGTTGCTGGGAGTATGTATTGAGACTGTTCATGTCACAGCAGACCAGGATGCAGTGTGAGTAGCAGGAGCTAGAGGGATATCTCCCTCAGAGGACTGACAATGGTGACTTTTTTTTAATACCAACAAGGCCATAGCTCCCAAAACACTCCAAAGTGGTGCTAACCAAGTGCTCAGAACATGAACCTATGTGGACTTTTCTATTCAGATGTAACGGCTACCATTAGTTCCATTCTATGGCTTGGCTGTGAGTGAGAGCTCAGAACCACTCTGTAGGATCCTAGCTTACCCATTGAAACACCTTCTGAAGAAGTCGGAGAAGCCCTTGTAGAGCACTTTTAACTGGAGTTGCCAGGAGTGGCCACCACCTCAGGATACAGAGAACCTCAGAACTTCCACAAAGCTGGTACCTGGTGGACGCACTCTCTGGATGCAGCCTCGGGCCAGCAGACTCCAGGGCTAACTGGCGCACAGTTGGGAACAATAATGTGGGTTTCCAGCCAGGTACTGAGACAAGTTATCCACCTACTCAGTAGAAGGCCTGGAAAATGGCTTGAATTGAGAGGAAACATAGACGAGGGTCACTAACTATATCAGAATTCAAGAGGCTCGCCAGCCAGGACCTCAGTCCATACCTGAGTGACCACTGGAGCGACATAAGAGCCTTTGCTTGGTACCTCCCACCCAGTCCTCTGATGTCTGGGATGTTCAGCCTCCTCTATTCCAGGGTATCCAGGCCAGGCTGTGCTACAGGCAAAAAGCATTCCCACATTCCCATTGGGCACAGAGACATTTGACACTTGGGCAAGGGCCTCTCACACTCCCCTTCCGTGGAGACCCATCAAGATGGTAATGTCTCCATGTTCCACGTGAAACTGAGATAGGTCCAGGAAGATGCTCCCATGGGCTGACCAGTGATTCCCCAGAGCTCAGGGCCTCGGTAGGGATGGGGGTGTGCTCAGAGCTTACTGTGGTCCTTGGGCAGAGGAGGGACTGGAACTGGAACCCACAGCAAAGGCCAGAAGTCACCAGCTGATGGCCTAGCCAGGCTGCATCCCAGCCCCAGACGGCCCTGGAACTCCTGGCTAATGTTCTCAGCCTCTGCTCTCAGGACTCCAGCAAACACCCCTCCCCTCTGAGGTTAACAGGATAAAGGCTGGATAAGAAGCTACTCATTTCCCCGACTCGCAAAGAAGCAATTATGCGACTTTCTAGCGTGGTTTCAAATATATTTTGCAAACTAGGACTCAGACAAATATTAATGGCAGCAAATTACAGTACTTAGCAGAATTATCACCTAGCAAAGAGGCGCTTTTAATCTATAAAAAAATATCAACAAAAGATGTAAATATGAACCCCTCGATGGGTGGTGTATCTTGAAGAAAATATACATCTAATCTCACAGTGTGCTACCTCTAATACCTGGGGAGAAGGTTAACAATTCTGAGAAGTTCCCTACGGCTAGAGAATATATTTTGATGTAGATTTGTGGATACCAGAGACTTTAAATCTATTGTATAATCACAGGGTGGGAGGGAGGACCAGGCTACCTATTCCTCCCTAGAAAGAAGGCGGCCAGTGAGGGCTGTTTCTGGGGCCTTCTCACATGCTTTCCCAGTGCTCACAGATCGTGGGAATTCAGCAGGAGGTCATGGTCTCATTCTGAAGGACTAGCCCCTAGAACTCAGGCCTTTGTGAGAAGTGCATGGTTAGGGGACCCCAGACACCACCAGGCCAACCAAAACCAACCTGAAGGTGGGGAAATTGAGGGTGTTCGCATATGAAAAATAAACTCTTGGTCTTCATATGTTACTGGCTGTCCTGGCTCAGTTTTCATATCAACTTGGCACAAGCTAGAGTTATCTGGAAAGATGAGCTGCCAACTGAGAAAATGTCTCCTCAATGGTCTCTGCTTCAGCCCCTGCCTCCAGTTTCCTGTCCTGAATGATGGACTGAAACCTCCAAGCCATAAAAACCCTCTCCTCCCTATGTTGCTTTTGGTCAATATTTTAATCACAGCAACAGAGAAGCAAACTGATTATCTTGGGAGTCTCTGAAAAGTATGAACTGTGCCTTTGGAAGACCATGTCAGAGGAGTCCAGAGGACAGGACCTCAGGATACTTGAGGACCCCCATACATCAACTCTCCTCTCTTTTCATCTCATCTCTCTTCTCCCCACTCTCCTTTCCTGCTACGGGACTAGAATGAACATGAGAATCCCACCCAGCTGCCCAAGCCGAGGTAAGATACAAATCTGAACACCAGGAAGCTGGAAGGAACTGGTGGGCTGAAGGGCACCTCCTCCGTGCCAGCCCATGCTGTTCCTTGGGTTTGAGCCTCAAGTCAGGAGAACTCCAGCTGTGGGCGAGTTCCTTCCTCCACAGTTCTCAGGACTCTTGTGAGTTCTAGGCCCAGCTTCAGCCACCAAGGACTAGTGAGGTGGATGTCACAGTTTGAATGTGTTTGAACATCTGGTTCCTGCCGGTGGCATTGTTCGGAGAGGTTACTGAAGCTGTAGAATATGGGGACTCAGGGCAAAGAGCGAGTGGTCAGGCCATGGGCAGGCCTTGATCCCAAGTCCAGCCCTACTTCTGGCTCCAGTTTGTTTCTGCCTCTGATTTCCTGACACACTGAGATGTGAGCAAGCAGCCTCACACACCTTGGAGCACCCACCGCCACCATGAATCCCACCCAGCCTTCCTCACCATGGTGGACAGTACCCTCAAACTGTGACCCTAAATTCTAGTTCCTTTAGCTACTTTGTGAGGTACTTGGTCATAGCAGAGAGAAAGCTAATAGAGACTCAGATAGCCATTTGGATTTTAACACTCCTACATGTGTCTCTGTTACAATTTTTCATACTCTCCTTCGAACATCCCCTTAAGGAAAGTTTGGGTGGAGCTAATTTTGGTGATTCAAATCACAGAAAAAGGGCTTGAAAAGTCCTTTTCACACATCACTCCAGCCCCTCACCCCCCTTTCACTGTTTCTCCTTGTTCTTCTTATGGAGTGAGGTGGGCGCTAGCTCGCTATTCCCTATGCCCAGGACACTGTCCACCCCTCCTACTTGCACACACATGCACGCACATATACACACACTATCCAAACATACACAGGTACACAGTTTCACCTATATACATATGCACTTGCATACATGTACATACATGTATGCTTGCACATGGACACAAACCTCCACAGGCAATTAATTCCCTTCAGGCTTACCCCAAGCTGCCCCTTCTTCAGGGCGACTTCCTATATCCTCAGCCTTCCCTAGCCCCAACTTCCATCTCCACTGTTTATTCACATTTCCTGGACTCCTCTGGAACTCACATGTTAATATATTCACTGTGGTGAGACTTGAAGAATAATGCCTGGCCTCTCCCAAGACAGCAAATGGTAGAAGAGGAAGGACTGGAGCACTGTGGGTTCTTGTTCCATTTTGTCTCATTGCCACAGGTCCAGAGGCTATCACCTATATCTCAAGAGGTGTGAGTGAATTTACATATAGCCTATGGGGGCTGGTCCTTGGCTCCTTCTGGCTGACCAACTGTATCCCCTAAGGACTCTTTTCCTGGGGCTTGGATGTGGAAAAATTCTCTCACAGTTCCCAGGGAAGCCTGTGCTCTCATCTTTCCAACTAGACCCCATGTCTAGTCTAAAGTGGAAAGAATCTTCCAGCAAAGCTGCTGTCCAATACATTCTAGGAACAGTGCATCCTGGGATCTCTATAAGACAACACCGGGCCTCCTATCCTCATTAACAATGTTCCCAGCACACTCCAGAGACCCTGCAACCTATAATCAGAATTTCTTACCTTCGTCAATCATGATCCCAGAATTCCTTAGAGCATCTCCTGGCCATCAGTGGGAGCGCCCTACCCCACCCCGCCTCCTGCACGGACCCTCACAGACCCTACAGAACTTCTGTAGTTCTCACAAGCCATTTCTACCCTGGCACTTGGGGTCAAAGCATCTAAGGATCTCACTGCTTGTCTGCCAAATGGGCTAAGATGTTTGTAATTCAGCAGAGCCCAGCTCATAAAACCACACCATCAAGAGAGCTACTTAAACAATTATGACTCTGTTGATTGTTTCTCAAAAAAGAGGTAATTCTTCATAGTTAATTTGCTTTGCAAACCATAAAGTGTATCTGCCTTGGTTAGCTGTCTGGGTCACCCTTGCTTCTCAGCTGCAGTAACTAATCAGTCCCTTCAACTGTCTCCACACCACTGTCTCCAGCAAGCCAGGCCCAGACAGAGGGAGTCTCAGGAGCAGGCTAAGGGTGCATGGGTGGCAATTGGAAACTGACATGTAGGTAGAAGGGACATTTCTGCCACTCATATAAAGCCTTTGTCCCTGCACTTCAGAGCTCTGGCTGTGGTCGAGGCTTCGGTGAGGATGCTGATCCACAGAGCTGTGGACAGGGCTCAGTTCTCAACTCTGTGGGACCTTAGGCTAGTCACTTAACCTGTCAGTGCTGTGGTGGCCTGGCCATGAATGGAACAGACAGGCCTGTCCCCACCTCTCTCACCCATCTATTTCCAGAATTAATTGGATAATGCTCGCAGAGTGCTCTGAGCTTTCAAGAAGAGGAGCATGGGAACATGGGACAATTATCCTAATTACATCTGCCTAGACCTGCAGACGAGTTGCCTTTTAGTGTTCTCATTGCACACAAATGGTGGAGAAGTCAAGGCCATGTTCCCCCAAGGGTTGGCTTTAAGAAGCTCCACTTTCAAAGGTGAGAAGAGCTTACAAAATAGAAGCACATGGAACCTGCCTGCACTTGCAGAAATTCCCTTCAGCTGGCTTCCATGAACAGACTTCAAAGTTTCCAGCCACGGTGGGTGGGAATAGCAAGGCAGGGCAAAGACAACTTTTTCCCAGGGACACAGGTCAGGGAAAGGGTGCTGTTATAGGTAAGATATTCTGGAGGAACAGAACCATTAGAATACATACACCTCTTGTGAAATGGAGTTTGTTGGCTTGGCTACATGATAAGGGCAAGTAATCCAGCAATGGTCATGCACACTCCCAAAGGACTAAGAGCCCGGTAGTTTTCCAGTCAAAGAAGCTGGAAGTCTTGGCAGTCCTTGTCTGGCACTGAGAACCTGGAAGCTCCCTGGAGAGTCAGTGCTGTTAAGTCCAAGTTGAAAGGATGAAAGAGCTGGAGTCAAATGGTAGCAGCCACATGAATTCAAGAAAGAACGCTGTACATGCACATAAGCTGTCTTCCTCTGACTTCTTTTATTCCCTGCTTCCAGCCCATTGGAAGGTGTGGCCTATACTGAGGGTGGGTGACACTGCCTGTCCCCAGTCACCATCTCACGTGTCAGTCCTCGCTGGAAATGTCCTGCTTGCACACGGAGCTGAGCTTCACCAAGTCTATGAAGACCAAAGGTCACATGAACCATGATAAAAATGGCTGCCTCCCTGTTTGGTCTCTAATATGTGCTGGTGTGAAGGCTCCTTGGGACACACCAGAGGTCAGGCAAGCTGAGCTGGGTGTCAGCTCCAGCAGGCCAGGTATTATCCTCTTGTCTAATTCCCAGCAAGGCCTGAGATGCCTATTCTGACCAACAGCTACATCAAGGCTGTAGAAAGACCCAAGAAAACAAAAGAACAAGACAGCTTGCCAGGTTGACAGTCAACAATTCTGTTGGTTTCTGCAGACCAAAGACAGAGGATGGAGCTACAGAGATTGCTCAACAGTTAGGAGCACTTGTTCTTGCAGAGGACCAGGGATCAATCCCCAGCACCAACATGGCAGCTCACAACTGCCTGTAACAGGGTATCTGATACCCTCTTCTGATCAATGCAGGTACCAGGCATGTAGGTGGTATACAGATATGCGTGCATGTAAAACATTCATACATGTAAAATAAAATGAATAAATCTTTAAAAAAATATATGAAAAAGACAGAGGATTATGGAGACAGGAAGTGGGAAGCTGAGCAGCCTCCTGGAAAGGGTCAGCCCAGCTGGTGGCAAGGATCTGGTTCAAGGCTTGGTTACTTTGTGTCCCTGAGTCCTCCCATGTGCTAGACTCACCACTATACACCTGGCTGTATCTGAGGGGGGAAGCTTCAGAGTCTTGCAGCAGGGCATCCCATTCAAAGTTGCTGAAAGTTTGGAAACCTGCTAGAAACCAGAGGAAGCAGGCAAAGTGTATGAAGGACTACTTCCCAGAATCCAGGCCTTCTTCTATGTCACAGGGCCACTTGGTATTAGACATTAACACATTGTATCTACACTCTCATTCTGGCCAGGTAAGGGATGCTGGCCAGCATCACCCTAGCGGAGGATCTGAAAGTCCAGTGGTAAAAAAAAAAAAATGTATCTCCATGCACCAGTTCTAAGCAATGGAATAACCAAGACTCAAAAATCCTCCCATCTCCCAAGCTCATGCCCTTTCCATCCCTTATGCCACCTTCCATGATTTTCCTCCTATACTGACACTAGTGACAGCACAGATGGACCCTAGAGGAGGTGGACCTGGTAAGACAAGTGGCCCTAGGGAGTAGGTGGACCTGAGTGA
This sequence comes from Montemys delectorum, assembly GCA_019843815.1. NCBI lineage: Eukaryota > Metazoa > Chordata > Mammalia > Rodentia > Muridae > Montemys > Montemys delectorum. The sequence continues at coordinate 13,914 of JADRCD010229373.1, forward strand.
CAGGTAGACCTCAAGACAGGCAGAATTTAGAAGTAGGTGGACTTCAGGGCATGTGGACCTTAGTCCTTAAGGTCTTTGGTTCTCCAAATGTTTATTGTGAGCCCTTGGCCAAGGTACCTTGTTTGAACCTTCCTGGAAAGGGTCAGCTGGTGATAAGGATCTGTCTCCTCCAAGGCTGGGACCAATACTGGCCCACACTGAGAGATGCCAAGTGCTTCACGTGAGTGTCTGATGTTGATTCTCCTTCCCTCTGGGGGAATGCCACTGCTGACCATTCTTAGAAGTCAGCAAAGTAACTGAATGAATAAAAGTAAACAATCTTAAACGAGAGAACTCAAAAGGCCAGGTAAACATTGTAGGTTGCAGAGCTGAGAATGCAGGATGATCCGCTCTGACGGGCTGCTGTCTCCCTGGGCAAAGCCAATAGACTTCACCATCGAGAATCTTGATTGCCTGAAGCAGGGACTGGCCTCGAGTGGAACCCTGCCAGTGCTCCATCTGGATCCCACCTGATCTCTCCAGGTCTCATCTGGGTCTTCAGGGGATCTGCACACAGAACTGGGGCAAGGAGGAAGTCTCAAGATGGAAAACAACCCTGCTAGATAAGAGGAGGATGGGTGGAGATCGGTAGCAGGCTGGGAGTGCCTAGAGGGCTCTGGGAGGAGTCAGCAGGGGCGGGACCTCCTGGAAGTAGGAAAGAATGGTTAGACACAATGCCCCTCTGCCTGTTAAGCCAGCAGGCATCCGGGAGCTGAGAGCACAGGTTCTGGGTGTTCATCTTTCACCAACACCATGTGACAATGGAGGGAGTCCAGACTGTAGGTGAACAATTTTTCATTTCCATGCACCCATTACTACCTACGTGAAAAAAGCAGGCCAGAGGTGTGGGAAAAAAGCATGCTGTCATTTGGCTGGGTTTCATAACTGACAGCTAGTGCTTAAAGCCAAGTGCAGAGTGCTTAAAGCCAAGTGCAGAGTACTGAGTGTCTCACAGGGCTTCGACAACTTTGAACTCACCTCCAGATCTTACAGAATAAGCTTTATTATTCTGGACAAGGAAAAACTGAAACACAGACTTTCCAGCAGTCTAGACTTAAGCACAATCCTTTCCTGTGACCCAGGCCCCTAACCCAGTGACCTGCAGCCAAGGCTGATTATAAATATAGACTGCAAGGCCATTTTTTAGTGTTCTGGAAAAAACACATGAGAAAACAGGTGGAAATAATTTTATAATGTATTTTACTTAACCTTTCATATCTAAAATTTTATTGAACTTATAATCAAGTTTAAAAATATATCAAAGGAAATTGGAGGGCTTGCTCAGTGGTTATGAGCATTGCTGTTCTTCTGGAGGAGCCTGGTTTGATTCTCAACTACCTGTAACTCCAGCTCCAGGGAATCTGACTCCTTCTGCTGGCTGCTTCAGGCACTGCATGCACACAATGCACAGACCCATATGCAAGTAAAACATATCAATGAGGAGGCTTGCATTCTTGTCTCTAGGTCTCTACTAGCCCTTCAGCCAGTCTTCTGTGTTTTGTGTGTTCACCCTTATCTTCATTTTTCTCTTCATCTTGCTCCATTGAGTTTATTCTGTGACTCTTTCCAGTTCTTAGAGTCAAACACCTGGCTGTTAGAAATATGTAACATGTAAAGGCATACATTTCCCTCAAGTGAATTGCAGTGTGCTCCACATATTTGGGTATCTGTACTAACCCCCCTGTCTTAGTCAGGGTTTCTATTCCTGCACAAACATCATGACCAAGGCAAGTTGGGGAGGAAAGGGTTTATTTAGCTTACTTCCACATTGTTGTTGATCACCAGAGGAAGTCAGGACTGGAACTCAAGCAGGTCAGGAAGCAGGATCTGATGCAGAGGCCATGGAGGGATGTTCCTTACTGGCTTGCTTCCCCTGGCTTGCTCAGCCTGCTCCCTTATAGAACCCAAGACTTCCAGCCCAGGGATGGCACCACCCACAAGGGGCCCTACCCTCTTGATCACTAATTGAGAAAATGCCCCACAGCTGGATCTCATGGAGGCACTTCCCTAACTGAAACTCCCTTCTCTGTGATAACTCCAGCCTGTGTCAAGTTGACACACAAAACCAGCCAGTACAATTGACCCCTTGTCAACTTGACACACAAACACATCACTATTAAGCCTCAACCCTTACTTTCTTATTCATCCCCAAGATCTAAAGTCCCACAGTCTTTACATATTAAAAGTTCAATCAATTTAAAATGTCCAATATCTTTTAAAATTCAAGGTCTCTTAGCTGTGGGATCCACTAAAATACTTTCTTCCTTCAAGAAGGAAAAATTTCAGGGCACAGTCATCAATCAAAAGCAAAAATCAAACTCCAACCATCCAATGTCTGGGACCCACTCACGATCTTCTGGATTCCTCCAAGGGCTTGGGTCACTTCTCCAGCTCTGCCCTTTGTAGCACACACCTTGTCTTCTAGGTTCCAGATGCCTGTACTCTACTGCTGCTGCTGTTCTTGGTAGTCATTCATGGTACTGGCATCTCTAAAACACTGTCCTTTGCATGACCTCTTCAATCCTGGGCCATCAATTGCAAACCGAGGCTGCACCTTCACCAAGGTCCTTCCATGACCTCTCACTGTCCTGAGCCTCAGCTGCTCTTCATGACCCCTTCATGCCTTCAAAACCAGTACCACCTGGAAGACTCTTACACATTACCAAGTCCTGCTGCAGCACAAGGTACAACCTTGGCTATCTCTGGAACACAACCTCTTTGTGCTCTCAGAAAACACTTCCCAGAAGATATCACCTCAGTGATGCTGGTCTCTTCTTAATCACCGCTAATTTCTTAGCTTCAGCTAACCAGCATCAATAGTTCCAGTAATGCAAAGTTTTCACTTTAGTAGTTCTGGTATCTTGTTAATCACAGCTGATACTTCAGCTCCAGCTAACCAAAACTACAGAATCTTCTCAATCAAAACAACATGGCCCTGATAAGAATCTTTAATCTTCCCTCTGAAACTTCACAAGCCAGGCCTCCATCTTCTGCACTGTTCTCAACATGATCTTCCAAGCTCCTACAGAACATCCCACAGAGTTCTTAACAACCAGTGGCTCTTCTAGCTCAAAGTTCCAAAGTCCTTCCACAGTCCTCCCCAAAACATGGTCAGGTTGTCACAGGAATACCCCACTCCTGGTACCAATTTGTCTTAGTCAGGGTTTCTATTCCTGCACAAATATCATGACCAAGAAGCAAGTTGGGGAGGAAAGGGTTTATTCAGCTTACTTCCACATTGTTGTTGATCACCAGAGGAAGTCAGGACTGGAACTCAAGCAGGTCAGGAAGCAGGAGCTGATGCAGAGGCTATGGAGAGATGTTCCTTGCTGGCTTGCTTCCCCTGGCTTGCTCAGCCTGCTCTCTTATAGAACCCAAGACTTCCAGCCCAGGGATGGCACCACCAACAAGGGACCTACCCCCTTGATCACTAATTGAGAAAATGCCCCACAGCTGGATCTCATGGAGGCACTTCCCCAACTGAAACTCCCTTCTCTGTGATAACTCCAGCCTGTGTCAAGTTGACACACAAAACCAGCCAATACACCCCCCCCCCAAATTACCTCATTCTAGATTGCCCTAATTTATTATTTCTCTTTCAAATATGTTATTTAGCTTCCAAGCATGGGGTGGGGGTTGTTTGTTCTTTGTTTGGTTTTGAGACAAGGACTCCCTGTGTAGCCCAGGCTGGCCTTGAGATTACCATCCTCCTGCCTCTACCTCAAGATGCTGGGGCTACCGGTGTGATTCCCTTTGTTTAGTCTCTGATTGCATTCCACCATGGTCAGAGGACTTGGTCCTTTGAATCTACACACTTTTTTTTTTTTTTTTTTTGGTGGCCTGTCACATAGTTTATTTCTGTAGATTTCCTTAAGTCATGTTGAGTCTCATCCTAAGATGCCCCTTGCTGAGACTGGGGGATGACTCAGTGAGACTAGTAACTACTAAACAAGCATGATGACCTGCATCTGGATTCCAAGCTCCTACATAGAGGCTGGGTGTGGCAGCATGTGCCTATAATCCTGGTGCTAGGGTGTAGGCAGATCCAGGGAGCTCACTGCTAGCCAGCCAAACCAAACTCACAAGCTCCAAATTCATTTAGAGATCCTGTCTTAAAAAGAAGAAGAAGAAGAAGAAGAAGAAGAAGAAGAAGAAGAAGAAGAAGAAGAAGAAGAAGAAGAAGAAGAAGAAAGAAAGAAAGAAAGAAAGAAAGAAAGAAAGAAAGAAAGAAAGAAAGAAAGAAAGAAAGAAAGAAAGAAATTAAAGTGGGCAGTGGTTAAGGAAGATATCCAATGTCAACCTCAGGCCTCCAAATATGTACACATAGGCAGCATGCCTCCTATACAGCCCCACACACAAGTAAACACCCACAGTCCCTTACTGACAAATTTCAAATTCTGATAGCTACAGTTACAGCTGGCTCATGTCACCTTGTGTTCAAAGCCATCTGAGAGTCAGAATTTGGATTGGATCTCCCTGTGACCTTTCTCATTCATCTCTATGTTCCAGGGCAGGGCTCTTTCACCTTTGGGAGTAAGGGACTCAGCTTTTCCAGTCCTCTAGAGCTCGGCCATTGATCTCACTTTTCTGGGCCCATCTCAAAGGAATTCTGGGCTGAGAAGGAGCCACAGAGAAGACAAGTTCAAACTTGAGATAAGGTAAGCTTGTTCAGTCCTGTGGAGTCAGGCTGCCATGTGTGAGAGACACCAACACCAGTCCAAATGACAGCAACAGCTCATGTCTCCTGAGCATTTACTAAGAGCAAGACACCATGGGTGCCAAGACTCACACATCAAACACCAACAGTGTCTTGAAGCCCATATTATAATGGAGAGAGTGTGCTCCCCCAAAGTGAGTTCACATATCTAGGACTCCATCTGGAGGCCACGATGGGGCTCTAAGCCATCTCACTGAGAGATCAGAATTGATCCATTGTCCAGAAAGTAAAAAGAGGATGATAAAGGGAACTTCCCAGGACCCAAAAGTAATGTGGGTGGGGCCTTGGGGTCAGTCAGTCCTCTAAGCACTGCCCCATCAAGTCACAAAACAGTTAACTCAGAAAGGCCAGCGAGAATTACAGGAAGAAGGCAGATGCATGGATGATGCATCTGTATGACAAGAAGGTAGAGTAGAGACTATTCAGGAAGAAGGAGTCAAGTGGAGGGAGAGGATGGTGGAGGGATGAGTGTGGTCAAAACACATGATATACAAGAATTAAAATGCCACTGTGAAACCCATTACTACATACAATTCATATGTACTAATAAAACAGGTTTTTTTTTGTTAAAATAGTTTGTTTTGTTTTGTTTTGTTAAGTACTGGGGCTATACCTCGATGGCAGAGGGCTGGCCTAGCATGTGAAGGGCCCTAAAGGAAACAATGGGACAGGGATATAGCTCAAGTAGTACAGTATGTGCCTAGTAAGCATAAGGCCTTGTGTTCCATCTCCAGCACAGTGTAAACCAGATATGGTGACACACGCCTGTAATCCCAACACTGGAGGCAAGAGGGTCAGATCAAGGCTATCCTTGGCTACTCAGGAAGTGAGAGGCCAGCCTGGGCTAAAGACCCTAAACCATGTTCCCAGCCCAGATCCCTTTCCACAACTAAGACAACGCCTTAGTCACTTGCCAACACCCAAGTCTGGGGAGGTGTCCCACAGTGGGCTGAGAGGCAGGGGACTCTACAATTCGCTTCTGAATTTTGCTTCCCCTCAGCAGGGGTCAAACAAAGTCCAGAGTTCCCTGACAGCCCCTGACCCGAAGCTTCACAAACACATCCAAATCAATGCAAAGGAGGACTCTGCTCCTGCTGCAGTCCAGACGCCCTGCTCAAGTCCCTCCCAGCGTGGGCACCCACACCAAAGGTCACGCACAAGATAGAATTTGACACAATGAGACCACACTCCCATGTTAATGCCCCTCAGATCAGTCCTGCAAAAGTGAAATAATAAATTTAGGAAAACAAGCAGAATGACCCGTCTGCTTGGTTGGTTTTTCTAGATACCATCTACATATTTTAGAAGCGTACAACCTTCTAATAGAAATGAATGAACTACTCAACCATAAAGTTGCTATAGAAGATACGCTTGTTCTGATTCGAAAGGGCATCTGCTATCTGCAATATTGATAATACTTTTCAAATTTCATCTGCTTTTGTTTGCATTCTGTGTCGTCTGTTTAAACACTCTGGGAATAATAATGAGTCCCTGCATTATCTCCACTTTTTCAAGGCCGAACATATAACTTTATCACAAAAATAATTAAAATTCTTTGGCACTCTTGTATCTTTTCCATTAAACGTTATCAACCAAGTGACAATAAACTAACATGAGCCCAAGGCTGGCCATGGGCCGCCTTTACAAAGAATGCGTTTGTCCCCGGGCGAGGGACATGAATTTTCAGTTTACAGGGTCAGACGATCCTCAAGTTTTTTACAGTATGAGACCACAAATCTATACCTCCTGTCCCCTCGCAGGGGTTGATGTTGGCCATGAGGTACCCCATAAATTCTCAGGCAAGAATACGCCTTAATAGGCAAAGAAAAAAACCTTGGCAGCTTAATAATTCTGAGTTGCAAATTTAAATATTTTACATATCATTAGACATTAAAAACAAAGATTTATGCTGCTCGTCTCGGCGGAGTGAGGACTCCGTTGACTTCACACATGGCCATGAATCTGCTTGGGCTTCATTAGCTGAGCGTCTCTGCCGAAGAAAGCCCGTTGAGTGCAGGCTGCCTTTAAATCATGGCTTTTATTTTCCCACCATCGGGCGGCACTTGAGGAGAGCTCCTCCTCTGGGCAATGTCCCACGCTGGCTCCTTGACCTGTTAATGCTGGGTAATTTGGGAGTGGCTCTCCAGCTCTGCCTCCTGGAAGAGCATAGCTAGGGATCCAAGCCCTCCATCTGTGTGACCCCATCACCAACGATACCAGAAGACCTGATGGTGGGGGGTATTGGCTGGGTACCTCCAAGAGGTCAATTAACGTTCACAACCTAGGATTACAAAGATAGCTCAGTCCGTAAAGGGCTTGCTGTGCAAAAATGAAACCTGAGTTCTATCCCTAGAACCCACATAAAAAGCCAGACCTGTGATCTGTGTTTGTAACTCCCTAAAGAGAGACTCAACAGTAGATAGCCTAGCCTAATAGGCTAGTGCCAGTCCAATGAGAGACACTGTCTCAAACAAAGTTGATACCTTCTAACACCTAAGGGCCTCCACATGCAAGTGTACACACGAACATGTACTCACACACACACACACACACACACCACACACACACATACACACACACACACACACACACACACACACACACAAACACATAACTGGGGTCTAGCTGGCATTCTCAGATGAAGGAGTGAGTGGGGCAAGGGAGGAGTGGACAGCAAAGAGCCAACAGCTCTAGCCACAGGCCTCTGTTGCTAAATGGCCAGAATGTCCCCAGTACATGGCTTCTGATGGCTCCCATCCCTTCCAGGGTGCTCCCATCATTAGAGTCCCACTTGCCCCAGAATCATCCTACTTCCATTCCATTACAGCCCTCTCCCCAGAAAGCCCAGTGTTCCCAGGATAACCCCTCTACCTCTGAGTCCTCATGTACCACCTTCCCAGCAGAGCCTGACTCCTCATCCAGCCTGGTCCCTTGTGACAGCCTGTCTTCCCCCATGAGCCCTAAAGGAGCCACCATGCCCTATGGCCATTAACATGCCCCGGTGTCTGGCACCCATCTTACAGAGGTCTCCCACTGGCAACCAGGGCAGGCAACTTTGCTCTATTTCAGATGCTTTGACCTTTAGGGTCTTGCTGACCCAGAAAGGTGGGCAACTCCTAAAGAGCAAAGCACTTTGTTCTAAAGAAACCAACTTTCCGGAGCCCATCCTTCCTCCTTCTGCCCGTGGGCACCAGTCCTTCAGTTCTAAGTCTCAGATCCTACTACTCCACAGCTAAGGACAGACAGCTTTGGGCCCTGAGTTCCCTGAGACACTGCAGCCCTGTAGTCCCTCCCCTCCAGTTCCTTCCAATGGAAATCTGTGGGCTCCGCATCAAATGGCATGCCTGCCCCTGCTCCCACACTAAGTTAAAAACTACGTCCCCAAAAGAAGTGTCTTTTGTTTTATCTTATGTGTTCTTGTGCATCATATGCACATAGTGCCTGGGAAGGCCAGAGGAGAACATCAGGTCACCTGGAACTAGAGTCATAGTAGTTGTGAGCAGCCATGTGGGTGCTGGGAACTGAACTCAGGTCCTTTGCAAGAACAGCGAATGCTCTTAACCACTGAGCCATCTCTTCAGTCCCACCTTATTCTCTTGAAACAGGATCTCTCTCTCTCTCTCTCTCTCTCTCTCTCTCTCTCTCTCTCTCT
>JADRCD010229374.1:0-14277 GCA_019843815.1 Montemys delectorum
ATCACAGTACCACCAACCAGTCCTCACAAGGACTCTCCTCTGAAACTTCTATTGGCCATTTCTCAATGCAAGTTTTATACCAAAATTCACAGCCAATGTTTTTCAACTTAAAAAAAAAAAATCCAGATGCTTTTGATGTTGTCTGCTCACACACACAGGTATTGAGTTTTGTTTTTATTTTTTTCTACTAAATATGGTATTGCCCAATCTCAGACATTTGTGCCTGAAGTCGAATTATTTCAAAGACTCCAGTAAGCCTCTTTTATGCCCTTGAATCCTCGGGTCCCTCAGAGAGCTTATCATGTTTGCACACATGGTCACAGGTACACATAAGGGAATTCTCCCTCCTTCACATCTACTTATCCTAAGATAGATCTGGAAAGACTTTGCGTGGTTTATATTTTACAGCTAAGTTGAAGAAAGTCCAAACAAGACTCACTGATGCCTTTGAGCTTTGGGGAAAGTTAGCTTCAGAAGCTGTCATGGAGAGAGGGGAGAGGAAGGATCTTTTTGGATCAAGTAAGGGACATATACAAATGTCACAAAAATTCTTTTATGATTAGGCAATTTTTTATTTAACAAAATAAGATTCTTTTTACTTTCTTCATCTTACATTTAAATCATAAACATATTCTACCTGATGAAAAGGGATTGCTCACGGTACATTTCAACACAGTAAGACACGTTAGTTTTTGCAGCTTCATTTTGGTGGAGAAGAATGCTAGCATTTTCTAGCTTTGTAAAATGTGAATTTTAAATATATTTTAAGGTAAATATCTGTTCTCAAAGCTACATGATTTGTGAAGGATAGAGATGTTGGCAGGTTGATCAAATAGCCAGATCTGGTTGAATGCTTGATAATATTTATGTTGAACATTAGAGAATAAGATCTTAAATATTCTATCTTGCAGGGGTTTTTTCCTAATATATCTTACTTCTCATATAGGGAATTTGTAGGTTTTGAAACCTGACCAAACAGCACACAGGCTTCTTATTAATTAGTTTTTGCTCTCAATGATGGAGGACTCATCAAAAAGTCAAGTTTTGGCTTTCAACTTACTATAATCTAATTTTAACAGGTGGACTCCCTTCTCTAATTTACCATATTGCATCATAAAATTTCCTACTTCACTTTTGCATGGGTCAATTTAATAATCACCAGAAGTTAATTTTTTTCATTGAAGTCTTAATGTTTAATGAAAACAAAACTAAGAAATGATAACTGCCCATACATTTCCACACAGCCTAAGTATAAACATTTTCTTGGCTCTGTCTCTGTAAGCCACCTGTGTATTTGCTGTGACTTTTGCACAATCAACAGCAATTCAACTATGATACTGTGATTATGTTACTTTAAAAGTTTTTAGTAAAATTTCTAAATTCTCAAACTGCTTCCCAATCCCCAGATCCTGTGTTTTATTTCCACTACCTCTTATTAATAGTTCACATTTAGTGGTAAATTGTGGGATATCATTTTAAAAGTGAAGTAAATTTCAGGATTCTGATTTCTCAGTAAGACAGTCATTTTGCTGAACTGAGATTTCCAAACTGTATAATAATCTACTCCATTTAGAGATGACGAATATCACTACTCAATATATCCTTTTGAATGACTTCTCCTAAACAGCTAGTCTTTTTCTAAATCCCTGACTTAACAATATCCCCAGTTTACCTAGTTTATGTCATGATTGGGTGTTGTTACATGACACCAGCACCATCAGGCACAACTGGCCTTTGCAATTCACTGCAGACTTCTTCAGCTCTGGACTGGGCCCTTCTCCACTTTCCCATAACTCCTAAAAAGCACACACCACCTATCCTGTGATACACCACAGCAGAAGCAGACTACAGATTGTTCAGTTTACTTTAAAAGAGACAGGGTTCAAGAGATTTAAGGGCAGAAAAGGAGACATCACATTTCAATCCCAGAGCTCAGCTGCTACTCAGTTCTGCACTTCTGTTACTTATCTGACTATTGAAATGGTCTGATTCCTTTAAAAATTTTAAACAAACACTGATTAAACTTTTGACTGTTTCAAATAAAACTCCTGGCAGTCAGTACTGAATAAACCCAGGGGTGTGAGCTCCTATCTGGTGAACAAATACAAGCTAAACTAATCTTCCCTGTGTATGAATGAGTTAAGGGGCAGAATGGATGTGAAGACATCTCAGGGCCATAACCCGCATGAACCTGTGTAATTGGTTTCTAAGACACTGCTGACCTCTCTAGCCCGAGAGATAAAATGAAATGTGCTGGTCCAGCAGCCATCTCCATGATTCGTGGATATGTGAACACACAGCACCTTTGTTAAGGAAATGAATGAATAGCCAAGTGCCTCCCATGCTGGATTCAGTGTAAGGGCAGGAAAGTGAGTGGGAGATGCTGGATGAACCTCTCAGGCATCTTTCCCCTCACTTCGGTCTCTGACGCTGATAATGTCGCAATCAGCATTACCTCAGACTTGGACCACACCTGCTATAAAAAGCTAACCACAGTAGCAGTAGGCCAATCATGGTTCTTTTTCTCTTTCACTCGAAACGACCTTTTTCAATACACAATTACTCTGGTGAAAGAAGATGCCCAATTCTACAAAACTTCTTCTAACACAGATTTTTTTTTCTTTTAAATACTTTTAAATACTGCATGGCCTCTCCCACATGTGTCCTACACAGGAGTCTTTGCTCCCAAACTAGTTTGGAGCAGAAGTCCTGAGAGTTTGCCAGAAGCTGTGCAAAGTGGCAGGGAAGAGGGAAGGAAAGGGAAAGGTTGGGCAGTGAATAGTTAAACACGCATATAGGCAAGCTGTCCTGGTGCACTATCTCACAGTAATTGGCTTACTAAGAACAACAAAACTGTGCACCCTAAAAGGGTGAAGGACTTTGAAGGTTTTCAGTTAACAGATGATAAATGTTTGAGTAGATAGTTTAACCTGACAAATATTCTATCACATATCCATGGGTTCAAAATAAATTTTAATTTTAAAAAGAAAATGAAATTAATTAAACTTCTTTTAAAGATTCAGGATCTAATACTCTACATTTTAACCTCAAAGTAATAATACTTTACAAGGGCTAGAGAGACTATTCCATGGTTAAAAGCACTGACTGCTCTTGCAGAGGACCTGGGTTCAGTTCCCAGCATTCAAATGTTGGCTTACAGCTATAACTCCAGTTTCAAAGGATCCATCACCCTCTTCTGGCCTCTGAAGGCACTGGACATTTATGGTACATAGACATGCAGTCAAAACACTCATACAGATAAGGTAAAAATAAATAAATATTTATTAAAAAAACTTTGCAAATCTCAAAAGTTTTCTCATGCATTCTAATTTGAAAATTATCACTCATTTTTATACTTAAAAACAATTTCATCTAAAGTGAACTGGATTAAAAAATGCATTTTCTTTAGAATTTTTATAATGAGTCTAGAGGTAAAGGAAATAGCCCTGTAAAAAATGAGGCTGTAGGGACTGGAAAGATGGCTCAGTAGTCCAGAGCACTGGTTGATCTTCCAGAGGACCTATTCTCAGCATCCACTTGACAGCTCACAACTGTCTGTAACTCCAGTCCCAGGGGATCTGACAACACTGTCTGACCCCCTTGGCTGCTAGGCACATACATAGTCCACTGGCATACATGCAGGCAAAACATATGCACACAGACAAATAAATACATTTTTAAAAATAAGAGTACAATTCAATTTATAACCCATTATTTCCCACTGAGTGGCCATCCTGCTATGGTTGTGAACGCCCAGTTGAACAGTGTTCAGGAAAACATTCATTTTAATTTTCCTTTAAAATTTCACATCCATATCTGTTCCCGGCAGTGGGTACCTGTGCTTTCCTGACTAGTACACTTTGTCCTTCTTTTGATTTACTTCTCTTAATGAACCTCTACTGAGGACATTCCCCGGGGATGGGCGCACCTGTTCTCATTTCACCCAGACACACTGGGGGGGGGGGGGGGGGGGAATCTGGGGCCCATTCCTCTTTTCAGTGGCAGTTCTGCATTTCCCAAGACAGGATATTTTAGCAATAAGTAAAATGTGGTCAGAGCCAGTCAGATGCATTTCTAAAATTTTCTGCATAGACAAGGAGTAGGCTCTCACTCCATTTCCAGACTGAAGGCCACAGGAACATGTGCAGACACTGTCAGAGCTACGATAAGCTATCTTCCCGTCAAGCACATAAAGCCCCGGAGAATGAAATAAACATCTGTAGCATAGCAAAGCAAAGCGCAAAGGTGGAGGACCAATTGATTACCTCAGTTGAGTCCCAGGAAGCTGGACCAGTGTACTCTTTATATTTACAGGCCTTGCAGCAGCATTGCTGCCATTGGTTACTGGGGAATTCTGGCCCTAAATCTCCATCCGTGTTTCTAATTTTGCTGATCTGTTTAGTCCTCAGTATTCCTCCCAGCTTTTTCTTTTTTTTTTTGTTTAACTTTTAAAGAAATGTCTCCCCTGTGTTCTGCTTCTCAGATTCTGACTACAGGAAAGCCACCACTGAGCTAGGCTTACGTTGGGGTCATGACCTTGTCAGTTCTGCACCTATGGTGCTGACAAAGGACACATCCCCATCTCCATCCTTGTCTCCATTTAACCTTTCAGACACGGGTTTTAATGTTTATATAAAAATGTATTTCAGCGGTCTATGTCTAAAGATTAACCCCTCCACCCCACAGTTTTAATACTTCTATGAAAACAAAACAGTATAATAATAATTGGGGGTGGGGAGTTGAGGAGGAGCAGAGTGAGTTGTTAAGGGAGGAGTTGAGGGAGGAGCCAAGGGAATAGATGAGGGAGGGGTTGAGAGGGGAGTTAAGGAAGGAGTTTAAGGAGGAGTTGAGGGGGGAGCTAAGGGAGGGGTTGAGGGAAGACAGAGAGAGGAGTTAAGGGAGGAGTTTAAGGAGGAGTTGAGATGAATACCAATGGCTGAGAAGCACCTAAAGAAATGTTCAACATCCTTAGTCATCAGGGAAATGCAAATCAAAACAACCATGAGATTCCACCTCACAGGAGTCAGATTGGCTAGGATAAAAAAACTCAGGTGACAGCAGATGCTGGAGAGGTTGTGGAGAAAGAGGAGCACTCTTTCATTGCTGGTGGGATTGCAAGCTGATACAACCACTCTAGAAATCAGTTTGGCGGTTCCTCTGGAAATTGGACATAGTTCTACCGGAAGACCCAGCTATACCACTCCTGGGCATATACCCAGAAGATGCTCCATCATGCAATAAGGACACATGCTCCACCATGTTCATAGCAGCCTTATTTATAATATCCAGAAACTGGAAACAACCCAGATGTCCCTCAACAGAGGAATGGATACAGAAATTGTGGTACGTCTACACAATGGAGTACTACTCAGCTATTTAAAACAATGAATTTATGAAATTCGTAGGGAAATGGATGGATCTGGAGAATATCATCCTGAGTGAGGTAACCCAATCACAAAAGAACACACATGGTATCCACTCTCTGATAAGTGGTTATTAGCCCAGAAGTTTGGAATACAAGAAGAACGACCCACAAACCACAAGAAACTCAAGAAGAAGGAAAACCAAAAGGTGGACATTTCATTCCTTCTTAATGGGGGAACAAAATACCCACAGAAGGAGTTCCAGAGACTAACTATGGAGCAGAGACTGAAGGAAGGGCAAGCCAGCCTAATATAGCTGTCTCCTGAGAGGCTCTGACATACCTGACTAACACAGATGAAGAAGCTCACAGTCATCCATTGAACTGAGTACTGGGTCCCCAATGAAGAAGTTAGAGAAGGACCAAAGGAGCTGAAGGGGGTTTGCAGCCCTTAGGACAAACAACAATATGAACTAACTAGTACCCTCAGAGCTCCCAGGGACTCAACCACCAACCAAGGACTATACATGGTGGGACTGATTGTTTTGGCAGCATGTGTATAGTAGAGGATTGCAAAGTCGATCATCAATGGGAGGAGAGGCCCTTGGCCCTGTGAAGGTTCTGTGCCCCAGTGTAGGGGAATGCCAGGGCCAGTAAGTGGGAGAGGGTAGGGTGGCAAGCAGGGAGGGGGGAGGCAACAGGGGTTTGTTCTTGTTGCTTTTGTTTGGTTGGTTGGTTTTTGGAGGGGAAACTGGGAAAGAAGAAATCATATGACATGTAAAGAAATTATCTAATAAAAAAATAAAAAACAAAAAATCCCAAGCAAACAAAAAAAAAGGAGGAGTTGAGACAGGAGTTAAGGGAGGAGTTGAGGAAGCCTGAAATAATGAATTCTGTACCATTAGGAATGGGTTCTAGTGTTCACAGCCCATAGGGTGACAAGAGCTCACAGTGAATTAGCATATCTTTCTTGAAGAAGAATGGAGCTGGATGGCTCCAAAATAAATTATAAAGAAACAGGAAATACTAGTTTCGAGACATGAGTTTCATAATATGAGTACACATGTAGTGGATATAATACTGTGTTCTGTAAATATGCAATGTGATAACTAAAATGCAGGAAAAATATAATTTTGAAAGCAGGCAAAATATAGTTTTTTTTCTCTCCCAGCTGATAGTCAGAATTAGATTTTAGTGAGAAGTTCTTCGGAGCATATATTCCAGTAAAAGATACCCAAAATAATAAATACAGGGATGCAACCACTCCATATCTGATACATGGCTACTAGAAATTTAACTATCATACATGAAATGTTTTAAGAAAGTGCAGAGTAAGTTATCTCCTGGTCTGAAGAGGCCATGCAGCTCTCCTAACGACTGACTTTACCAGCGTCAGAGTCTCATGTTCAGGGAGATCAGCTTCCCCTTAACACAGTATCCCCAAGGTAAAAAGCATATTGTGAAATAGATCCACATTATGACCAACAACTAAACCTCTCAAGAGCTCCAGACCAACTGCTTCTTCTGGTTCCATAATATGAAAGTCATGAATGAGTGACTCTACTCGACTCTACCACTGACTAAGGGTTTTGCTAACCACTTCATTTCTTGTGTTGATTGTGAAGAACATACTTTTTCATAAGCCTTAGCTTTGGGCTAACTAGGACAAAAACAATTATTTTCTTGAGTCCTTATAACAACTCTATTTTGATGTTATTTTTTTTAAGCAAAGCAAAAGCTCTCCCCCTCACAGTGTCATAGATCTTATAAAGATTTTTATTATGAGCTTATGATCTGAAATCAGAAGACTCAGCTTCAATTCCTCCACTACTCTCTACTCAGTCTTTGAATTTAGACTCATTGCAACTGTTTGAGTGGCAAGCCCCATGCTTGTTTAGGGCAGCAGTTCTCAACTTGTGGGTCACCAACTCCTTTGGAGTCTAATGACCCTTTCACAGGGTTCACATATCAGATATCCCGCATATCATATATTTACATTACAATTCATAACAGTAGTAAAATTACAGTTATGAAGTAGCAACAAAACTAATTTTGTGGTTGGGGATCGCCATGTCAATGTGAGAGTGAGAACTACTGACAAGAGACTAAGATCAAATCCACAGAGTTCTCTTCATCACTGACTCAAATTATAAAAATGTGCCTTGTAAAAAAAAATGTATTATACAGAAATCCATAATACATATGGATCACACATGTGTGGATGTGCACACACATCTTTTAGGTTCAAGAGAATAGTTTTCTACAACGTTAATTTTTCAATCAATTACAGAAAGTACATCTTGATTAAAAAAAAAAAATGGGCAGGGTCTTTCTAGCAGTGGGAAACAATGAGAGGCATTGAGTGACCGCAGTGGGATGAGACAAAACTCAACAATCACGGCTCATTGGTAGAAAGTACTAGTAGAAAAAAAATAACGTATAGTCAGTTTCAAAAAGAATGAGCTGAATATGATGTCAGTAATTTGTCTGTATATTTGAGTGATGGAACATTCATGCCCCAGCTCCTTTGCAAGTCATTGCACTGTCCAAAACCTCTAAGCAATCAGAAAGAGTGAAACACGGCCAGTTGGCCAATTTTCCCTTTGAATTATTTCATTGCTATATGCACTACAACAATTTTTCATTATTCACAGTGGGCATAGCTACCATGTCATTGCAAAGGCCATGTTTGAAAAAACCTGAGCACAATATGAACTGAGTCAGAAGGAGTGCTCCAATACAAGAGCTCAGTTTACTACCAGAGATCTGGAAATAAAATGCCATTTTTTCCAGCTGAGAGTCATTTAGCAAAGATCGGGACAGTTTTTTCTACCTTTAAAGTGGCTCTGTCCATTACAGCTGAAGGTAGAAGATAAGAAACATCACTCTGATGTCCCAATGGGCCAGCCAGACGTGGTCCGTTCTAGTTATTCACTGTGCTATTACCAAGTGCTAAACCTGTATCTCATTAAAATAGAGACAAAAGACATTTTTGCCCTTTCAGCTAGCTCATGTAGGTGCCAAATCTAAGACTGAATTGTTCATTTCTTTCAGAGACTTCAAAGAGGACTTCCTGGACATATTCTTTTAAAATGCAGCCTTTGCTGAGAATATATAATATATCGACATGGCAGGGATTTCCTGGCAAAGGACCTTCAGCCTCCCTGTTGCGGCTAAAAATCATGAATTCATTTGCTTCCCCGACTGGAAGGATAAAATTTTTCGAACTCAAAGAATACTTCCATTCTTCTTCACACTCTCACCCTCTTCCACATGTCCAAGAGACCGACCACCCGTGAGCACAGCTGTGCAGAACCATTTACATCTGTTTTCTCTCATTATGTTGCCCAGTATATGTTTGAAACATGTAACAGACACAGAAAAGGAGCATGGCTCAGGAAGTTAGGTAACCTGCTAAGCTCTTACTGTAGCCACAGACTAGTTATCCCTGTCCGCTTTGTTCACCTGCCATGCTTTGCTGTCCATCTTTGTAACTGTGCAAACTAAACCAGTCTAAAGCAACTCAAACTACCTTCACTACCACATACTCACTCTGCATCAAAGGCTGCTCTCCCATCATTTGCAGAATTGCACTCCTTTAAATATGAAAGGTTTTTGCTTTGAGGCAACAAAACCCTTAGACTGGGTAGTAAGTTGTCTGGGTTTGATCCCTGCTACAAGTGTAGCTTTGAGCAAAGCTTGTAAAGTGGAAGAGGTTTCAGAGCTCTAGTCCTGAGCTGCCATAGATGGTCACAGTAACTAGCACACAGTAGGCTCATGATAACTAAGAACGAACGCTGCTGTAACTGTTACTTGAAACACATATTGTAATAGCACTGATTATCAGGAGCATATTATTATTTTTCTTTTCTGACCATTTGTGAGTCTTCTGTCATCTCTTCTCTCACGTATGTGTTAGATTAGAAGGGATAAAGCTGAAATCAAGGCAGCCATTGTTGTCAGAGTTTATGCTTTTTATAGCATTTAAGAGAATTGTCTGCAAATGGGGTCAGTGACAGCTGGCACTTCCAAGAGGAGTCATTATGGTCGCTGGGAACAATCCATCTACATTTTTGCTGAGTCTTTGAAAGAGGGAACAAGCTAGTTCTACTGACGAGGTTCAAGCTGCCCTTTGAAAATCTGTCACTGTAAGTGACAGGACACTTATTGAGCCACCCACCTACAACTCTGCATAAAATAAATGAATGTAACAGGATTAGCCTTCCTGATAGAATGATTACCCTAAGAAAAAGTTAGAATATGTAAGAAATCTAAATAGCAAACCTACAATGCATGTCCCCAGGTTCTAAAAAGAATAGTTTTAAGAAATCATCTTAAAAGAGGAAGGGATAGTATCTTTAATAGTTCACCTACATTTCTGAAATTCTATCAAAAAATTAAAAAGAGGGAAATTGACAATGAATATGTAAAAGAAAATAAAACCCTTCAGTCAAGAATAATTTCTTAATTGTTATGGCTTCAAAAAATGCATTTTTCTAGAGGACTGAGGGCAGAGATTGTGTAGTATGAGCAAGATCCTAGATTAGATATTTCTTACCAGGAAACAAAACAAAACCCAAAGCATGTGTGGCTCGGTAGCGTGAGACCAGAGTGTGTGGTGTGTTGAGTGCACAAAGAGACGGCAGGTGAGAAGCCAGGCAGAGTGAGACGCTCAGACCGGAAGGAAGAAAGTGTATGCTAACTCCGGTACCATGACTTTCCATGATGATACAGACAGCTTTAAACGGCTGCTTCTTCTTGTTTCTAATCCATTCTGAATTTAATAAGTGGGTGCTTTGGGTCTGGGATAGTTAGGGAAGGTGTCTGGAACAGGCAGTATCTCTGGGACCAAGCTCAGCAACCCCGGTAGGGTTCTGAGTCAACTAAGTTTACAATGCAAATATTTGGGACCCAGTTCTATCTGGGTATGACAGTATACATAATAAAAGAAAAATGGAGGGAGAGGCAGGTGGACCTCTGGGTTCCCTGGCCAGCCTAACCTATCTGGCAAATTTCAGGCCACCGTGTAAACTTTTCCGTAGTATTTTACTTAAAAAAAAAAAAAAAAAGTGTATTCAAATTTTAAAACCAATTTGCTAGTGCTGCCTTAAAATGAGTCCTATGCTCTTCCCTCGCTCCCTGTGCTGTTCTAAGTAGACCTAGAATCCTGCACTTATATATTTTCAAATGATAAAGCATATTTCCATGAGATGAGAAAAGGCATTAGCTAATCAGTTCAACAATAATGACCCGCCAAGAACAGTGTGACTTAGGAGAACGACACACGGAAATGCTGCCTTTCTTACTCCTAAACTATTACCAAGCAGCAGGAAGTTACTCTGCTGAGAGCTAAAGACGTGGACTCAGAATCCATACTTATTTCCCTCTCCATAGCACTATAGTCAATAGAAATGTAAACCGGGAGGTTCATTTCAGTTCCCCAAAGTCCTGGAAAACCAAAATTAAACTAATTCCCCCATTCCAGAAGTGTTCGCATGTGTTTAAGGACATTGTCCACCACCCTACCCATGACAGCATGAAAGGCTCCAGTCACAGGGGACTCAATGACAGCATTAAAAGGAACATATAGGGAGAAATCATTTTCAGAAAATATGCCAAAGGGGGGGAAAAATCTAGATTTTCTTTGGTGTACCATTTTTTAAAGCAAAGCTCATTATGACTCCTGAGAGTCATTTTATAAAATCCATACATTTGTCCTAATGATTCCATAAGTAGAACCAAATAACTAATATAGCGAGCACGCTGGTAGGAATTGTCATTTGAACATGTAACAAGGGGCCTAAGGAAGCCTGTTAACTCTCCTAGAATTTCATTTCCTGCTTGATATCCTTAGATTGCTGCTATCCCGTCAGTTAAATGCTGAGCTGTGCAGGTAGACCAGTAACTCGGGCATCGGTAGATTTTTGATTCATTTTGTTTAATTTGGGTGTTGGGGATGAAACTTGTGCCAAAGACTCACCCTACTGTGGAACTACACTCCACAGTAGTAAATGATGTGTTTTTATACCATAGAGCTACAGGCTTTGTTCCACTAACCTGAAGGGGGAAGATTTACTACCACACACCATCTATGTGAACAGACTGGCAGAACGAGGTCACTTACAAAAAGTGCCAACTGGATTTGGGTTTCTGCCACGGCTGCTAAGTAAGATACTGTCTCTTTAACACATTCTGTAAATTGGAAGAACACAGACATGCATACACTAAAGAGCTCATCAAAGCAATGCTTTAAATTAAGGACTAAATTAAGAAAGAATAGCTCTCAGATTTATTGTCAAGATCTAATATGCCCCCTTGTTTTATATATCAAAATTTAATTCAATGCTTTTCAGCTAATAAGTATCAGGAGCTAGTTTTACTAATCACTGGCAATTTTTTAAGCTCCCTTGACATCATACACACAGCACCAATCCATCTAGCAGAGGGAGAAGCCTGCAAACACAAAGTATATTTCACAGTAAACAGGCCAAACTCATCTGGGGTCATGCCTAGGAACATGCTTCCAAAGCTGTTCATAATTACTTACTGTCTATCAAATTTGAATTAAGGGCATCTATATCTAGTTTCTTCACTCTGACACAGCAGACTGCAATACGAAGTTGAGGAACTTTGGAACAGGAGTCCCAAGTTACTGGGTGTGGGATCTGTGGCAGTGGTTTAAAGATGTCAAGACAAGTTGACAAAACCAAACCAAACCAATTCAACCAACCAACAAAACAAACAAACAAACCACAAAAACCTACCCCAAACTAGGCCTCAGATGTTATGTAATTATTATTATTATTTTTTAAACATTCAAGGGCACCAGATTATCTGGAAACTTAACACGCATGTGGTATCCTCTGAAGTATATTTGGCAGGGAGTGGGTATCTATATCTAGTTAGTGTGAAGCACAGTAGGAGGCCATTTCTACACCAAACTGACATGTCATCCTATTCCAAACTCAGCACACCACACCTCCATAAAGTCCAAGGGTACATGTGAACATGCTTGCTGGCAGAAGTTGTTATGTTAGGATAAAGACTAGTAATTATAAGTATGTGTACTTACATGAAGAAGTGTTTGCGCCTTCTGTTGAAACTGATATTCTAATGGGAGACTCTATAAAACATAAAAATGGAGTGAAGCTTTACTGAGTCATGCCACTTAAAAAATTAGAATGTTGCCAGGCTCTGGAGTTGCCTAGAAAAGCTGTGCTAAAAAGCAGTGCAAAGAGCCAAACAGAAGCATCCCTAAAACAAACCGATGCACGCACTAGGCAAGGACAGCAAGAACACATCTCTGCTCTTTAAGAGCAGAGACTTCTGAAAGAGGTTGTAAGGTGAGAACTCCTCTGTAAAGATATCCCTCAGACCAACTGTGAATGAGTTTTAGGGAAATCTTACTCCTAGCAAGCCCACACTACAGGTGAAAGGGACCATTCTTTCTCTTAGGTATAGGCTCTAAGGTATAGAGAAGCACCGCTACTGCAGAATGGGCAACTTTCACACGCTCAGTTAACAAGACTGAAAATATTTTAGGGGAACTTGGATCAGCATAAACATCCTGACCCATGCAGTGCCAAGTGAAGTCTGTTCAAGTCTCAATGCGGCAGCCACATGAGGAGCCAACAGAACATGCTGAACAAGCAAAACAAGCTAGGGACATACAAGATTTGCTTAAGTAGCAAGGATGGAGAAGGGGGGAAAACACAACATTTTAGAACTGATGGAGAATAAAGAAGACAGAGAGGAAAAAAATGAAAAAGATTTTCAATCCTAGGAAATTAGAAAATAACAAGCCTAGCATTGAAGAACGTTGAAAATTGACACATAGGATGCATATTCCCGTCACCTTTCAGGAAATGCTGAGGACAATCTAACTTCCCCACAGAAGCACTATAGAGTGTTCAAAGGCCAATTTCCTAACAATGTCTACTGGACTTGATAATGAAGTCCTTACATTGCACAAATGTCTGAATGATAGGTAACAGAATTTATTTAACTTCATTCCCCTCTTAGACATTCCCCTACCCCTTCCTGTCTTCCTTTTCTTCCTGCCCCACCCTACCCTTTTCTCTCAGATTCTGAAGAGTAGGTTTGAAGAAAAGAGCAAACACTAAGAGGGCAAGGAGGAGGAGGAGGAAGAAGAGGAGGAGGAGGAGGAGGAGGAGGAGGAGGAGGAGGAGGAGGAGGAGGAGGAGGAGAAGGAGGAGGAGGAGAAGGAGGAGGAGGAAAAAAGGAGGAGGAGGGGAAGGGGAAGAGGAAGAGGAGGGGAAAGGGGAGGGGGAAGGGGAAGGGGAGGAAGAGGAACAAGTAGTAGAAGGAGGAGGAGGAGGAAGAGAAGGAACAAGTAGTAGAAGGAATAGGAGGAAGAAGATGCTGTGTAGGGTTCTCTGGACTACTATAGCTTTAAAAAGGTATGGCATGGTAAGAAATGCCAATTATGCCAAACCAAGAATAGGGTGGAGAGCAGTACAGAAAGTACTCAGCTCCGTGTACCCACCCTTCTCCTTTCTCAGATACACAACATAATGTACCTAGCACTTTAATTTTCCTTGTCTGTAAAAGGAGGGAACATAATGAGTTGTGTCAAGATTTTGTTAACATTAGCAAATAAATCACAATTGTCATCAATAGAAAGAAACCAGATAAAGGCAAGTTATCACTATAACTCAGAGAGAGAGAGAGAGACAGAGAGAGAGACAGAGAGAGAGAGAGAGGGAGAGGGAGAGAGGGAGAGAGAGGGACAGAGAAACCATGAATTTGAAAGAAGGAGGGTATCTCAGAGAGTTTTGAGGAGGAAAGGAAGGAGAATATTATTTATTTATATTATAATATTAAAAGAAATTGAGTTTTCAGTCTCAACTGTCCACAAATTTACTGCCAAATAAAGATGATTTTTTAATTTTCCA
>JADRCD010229375.1:0-24862 GCA_019843815.1 Montemys delectorum
TAAACACCTCTACTAGCTTTTCTATGTTACTTGTGGGAGACCGCACTTTCTCCTGATTCTGAAGCTGATAGGGCTGAGGTTTTAGGTGAGTGGAAGAAAAAAAGGAAAAACAATCCATAGTGGAGCTCAGTGTTCCCACAGTTGGAAGGCCTACTGTATGCAGGACTTGTCTGGTCCATGTGTACTCTGGGTTCCCACTAGGACACTGATGAGTGGAATCAGTGCTAGAATAAGAGTCTACTATAAGCTCAGCAGGTGGAGCCTCTGTTATCAGGTGGACAAGCACGTTTGACTTTCTTCAGACTCTTATGGGGTCTAGAATAGGCCTCTGGATAGACTTGTTGGCTTCAGACAAGTTAGAAAAGTGACAAAATTGAATTCAGGAATGACTTCAGGATCCATTGCCAAGATTGAGGTCTGGCACTTGCCTCTAGGGAATATTAGTTATTGTTCCTTTGACATCGTGTGAACACATAATGACTGTGACAAAAGATTCGCTATACCTACGTTCACAAGGTCACTTTAGAATCTACTGTGGTACCACAATGAATATGTATTACTGAGAGATTAAAAGAATCATCCAAATCAAAATATAGAATTAGGAGGAAATATTTACAATATTGGAATACTTATAACTCATTAATTTTTTAAAAAAAATCATTTAAATTTCTCTTATTTAGCCAAAATTGATAGAAATTGTAAAGCAATCTCCAATATGCTTAGGTTGGATTTTTTTATTTTTAGCATGTTTAGTATTTTTTTCTCTCTTCATACGTCTCTTTGAAACAGAAGAGGCTATGTTTTCACTGTAGACAATTCCCTTAGCTTGTAGGCTACTTTAGTCTTTTGCTATCTAAATTCAAACTGCTGTCACACAATTCCTTCTAAATCACCAAACCTTGCTAGCCTATTTTCTTTTCCCACTTCTGCCTGCCATTTATTTTCTACTTTGTTGCTTGTGATGCCATTTGAATTTCCTTTTCTCTCTACACTTGAAAGATTTATCTGCCAGAAGACTTGATAGCACTGGTCTTAACAAAAAATATGGTAAAGGGTTAAGATTTCTTTTATATTTTAATTTATATAAAGAAAATAACCAGAATACAATGATATATTCTAGAAGACTTTTGTTATATGTTTATTGTGGTGCTGATTATTTGATCATTAAAATTAAAAATTACTAAGAAAATAGAACTTAGACTACAAGTATAGGGTTGGTAAAGCACCATTACCTTTATCCCACTTTGAGTAATTTTTAATCTTATAAAGATGAGAAAAACTATTCTTGCCATGTTTAACTCTTTAGCAACAATACACTTTGCGGTGTGTGTGTGTGTGTTTGTATATGTGTGTGTGTGTGTTGTGATCATATAGAAGAATGCGTAGGAGGGTAGAGATTAACAACAGGTGTTTTTTTTTTCAATCCCTCTCTATGTTATTTGTTGACTTAAAGTCTCTTAATGAGCCTGTAACTTACTGATTGACTAGACTGGGTGGCTAGCAGGTCCTAGGGAATCTCCTGCCTCTGCTTCCCTGTTGCTGAGATTACAGTTACACACTTCAGACCTAGCCTATACTGATGCTGTGGGTACAAACTCACGTCCTCATTCTTCTGCATTACCCATTACTCAGTGAGCATCTCTCCCTCTCCCAACTATAAATGTCTTTAAAATAACTTTCAATGCACTTGCATATTTACTGTGTGTTTAAATGGGGAGTGTGAAGGGTATAAGCCTGCTATTAGCACATGTGTAGAGGGCAGAGGACAATTTGTATAAGCGGTTCTACCTTTCCATCAGATGGGTCCTAGTGACTGAACTCAAGTCATAGATTTTGATGCCAACTACCCCTCACCTTGTGTCTCACTGTCCCCCAGCAATCTATTTCTTAGCAAGATAAACAAAAACAGAAACTTTTTTCTTTTCTTTTCTTTTCTTTTTTTTTAACTTTACCCACATATGACACTTCTTAAGATCGCATTAAGCACAGAGGTGCTTTTGTTGAAGGTACAGAATTAATGGCATCTTGCCACTAAATTTGTTAAACTCTTTAGGTGGAAGATGAAGCTACAGTTGATAATGCCCTTTAGGCTTGCATGCTATGAAGCAAATAAAGGAACCTGAATAAAGGAATAAAGAAAACACAGCAGAAAATGATGCAGAAAAGATAATCTGTTATCTGTTCTCTGATCTGAAGCAGTGGGTTTACTGGAAAACAAACATCATCAACCATGTCAATAAATTCATACTACACTAATCCTCAGCTAATGTAATTGCAAACAAGAGAGCCATACAGGGGGAGCTGCAGCATGACATTAAACATATCACAGAGCCTAGCTAGTAGCGCTCTTTTAAAATTTTGTATAATACAATGGATCAACATTAATATTAAGTTTTCTCATATGTGCAGATTCTACAGAATACATCAAATATCCAGTATGCCATAAAGAAAAATCAATTGTTTGACATCATTATGCTTCACTGATTGCTATGCCTATAACTGTATCAATGCCATTATAGCTTAATTAGTGGAACATTAAACTTTGAAATCAAGAATAAATACTGCATGTCTTTCTATTTCTATGAAATTGTTGTGACTCTTCTAAATCAACACTTAACTCAATATTCAATTCAGATTAATCATTTTCAAATAACTCTTTAACAATTTAGAAAAATCCTTAAATAAAAACACTGAAGATGGCATGGAACATCTTGAACCTCACATGTATCTTCTCCACTAAATTTCACTTCTTTCATTGTGTTTTCTTTATCACTATTAAGCAGATATCCATATAATATTGCTACCTAGGTCCATATTCATTCATATTTTTATATTTGTATATAGTTACAATATTCTAAGCTTCCTCAATTATTATAGTTCTAAGACATCTTAAATATAAATTATTATGGTTGTAAATGTATGCTAGCAAAAATTGTTCTGCACATTTATCAAATCAAGCAGATATAAAATGAATATATAGTCTTTATGGACATCTTTCCTTTTAGTTCTTTGAAAACATCATTGTACAGTTCTGTTACCATTGCATTTAAAGTGCAATCACCATAATATTATCCTCATTAATTATGAATTGTATCTTATGTAATATCTTCTATGCCTTTGAAATCCATGGATTTATTGGGGATGTATACATGCCAATTGAGTGATGTATGGGTAGAAAGATGAAAGGTGCAACACAGATCCTAAAGGTATAGTAATGGCACAAATATCTTGGTGGTTACCAACAGCCCTGCTCAATAAGAGGAAAAGAATTGCTGGTATAGATACCTAACCAACTATCCAGGTCTAGAGAACTCATGGGTCTTGGAGAAGAGCTTACATCCACCACTTTCCTAAACCAGAACAATCCCTAACTGCTGCAGGCACTCGTCTACCCCAGTAGGTCTACAGTATCAGGGTTAAAACCTGATCATGGACAAGAGGCATTATGACTCCAAAGGGAGTTTGTCTCCTGGGGATTTCAGTCAGTTGTGGACATCTCCTAACTTGGATGTGTTCCAGATTGATCTCTGCTAAGTCTGTGGAGAGATCTGCATGCTTTCTTTATTCAGGCATAAAGGTGCCCTAAGAAATATTTTGTTATAGCTAACACTGAGATTGAACATTATTTCCTGGCCTCCACAGTGTTTCAATAATCCTATTTGATTTCCTAGCTGTAGTTAGCTTGGAATTTCTACAAGGGAGCTGTCTTATCAGACAGAATGTCTCCAAAGTTAGAGATAGTAGTTAGGCACAAATTGCCAGAGCAGTTCCATAAAGTTAGAGATAGCAGATAGGCACTAATTGCCAGAACAGTCCTACACAAGGCATAATTGTTTTACTAAATACAAGTTATAGGGCTTTCCTCATTGATTATTTACATTACAGCCAAGGAATGCTAAAATACGACCCTCAGATGCTTGCTTCAAGACTGACTCTGAGAATTTATCTTGGGACTGCCCCTCCGCCTTGCACCTGGCCGTTTGATCTTACTGACTTTGATGTGATCATCTCCTGCCTACGTGACTTCTGTAGTTTGCCCTGATCTCTGTATACCATATAAGCCTGATTTATACTTTGTACAGATTGCATTCAGTTACAGCACTCCCTTGTGTCTGTGTCTGTTTGTCACTTCTTCGACAACGCCTTGTCTACCTGACTAGGACCCTGTTCCCCCTGCGGGTTGAGGGAGGCCCAGACTGGCCGGCCTGTGGCACCTAACTACATCCAGAATATCTGTGCTTAAGCCCACAGATACATGCTATCCTCATATCTAATCAAGGAAACATATCTTTGCAACAAATGGAAACCATTATAGAAGACCACAATCAATAAGAATGCAGAGAAAAATGAGGATCCCAGTTCCAATGGATACACCAACTAAACAACTCCCATACCTAAGACTCATCATAGAAGACAGAATGAAAAGATTATAAGGGACAGATTATTGGAAATTTGCTGTGAGATGTGTTTTTTGGGAATCTCAGAAGCTACAGCCCAAGAGCCCCACCAACATGACTGCCTAACCATGAGCTGAACAAGTACAACATTATTACATCAAAGTGGATGGAGAAATACCACGAAGACTCAAGCAAATGCAAAGACAACAGGCAACTAAGCAATGCTGAGAGTGGGGGAAATGGTCCTCACCAAGGAACACATCAATTGCTTATCCAAAGCCAAACTGTTAGTCCTGAAAACATACATATAAGTAACATTATGCAGACTAAGTAGGTTCTGTTTAGTACTATACATGAATGTGTGTATACATGTATTTGTGTGATAACAATTAGTGAAATGGGCTATGAGTTTGAGACATAGGGTGGAGAGTTTGGAGGGAGAAAACAGAAAGAAAATGGTGTAAATATATTATAATATTAAAGAGAAAAGGGGAAAACTGTCAAAGTTAGAAAATTAGTTGACACTCTTCCTCATCATACTTGACACTCACATTTTGTCAGACTTTCCAAGGTTCTCCCCACCAAAGTTTCCTAGCAGTCAGCCAAGGGCTTGCAGAGAATTCCCCTTTATAACTGCTTCCCCTTCAGGATCTTTTCGATAAACATATGGCTCATTGGTCATACGCAGCAGATGACAAAACTGACCCAAGTTAAATGGTAAGTTTTTGCCCTCTACACAGAATTTAATGTGATCACCTCAAAAGCAGAGCCTCCTGATTGCAAGGTAAAGTTACAGATCTTCCAAAGAGTATCATCTATGTACAGGGGGGAGGGGAGATGGCACGAGGTGCCTTATGAGATAAGGGCCAATATCCCAGCCTTTCTGATTTGAAGCTCTGGCAGTACTATAAATAAACAATTCTTATCCAGCATTGTAGTAACTTTTTATAGACAAACAATCACTTATCTTCTTTGATATGTTAGTGAAGGATTCAAATGTCTGTAAGAAGAAAGAAAGAACTGTCATTCGGTGTTCATACTCAAAGTGAAATTTAATGTATAAATTAATGAATGCAAGAATTGACTCTTTAGACTTTATTATGACCATTTTATAATACCAAGAATAACTGCACGTATGAGCTTATTATTTACTGTAATTTATTGTTTACAGGTGAGAATTATCAGGCTGAATGCAGATTATGCATTTGTATAAATTATAAATTAAGGTGACATAAATCGTTGCCTATGAATTCTCTGAAATCAAATAACAAACACCTGATAACTAATTTTACTCAAAGTTTTAAAGGTGCTATACCTCAAAAATAATCACCATATTTTGCTTACTACCCACAAAAACATATTTGAGAATCTTCCCCAGACACAAATTCGAGATGGAGTATTACCCACAGCACAGATATCACTTAATGATAGATACATTAAGCTACCCAAAATTCAAGATGAAGGGCTACGGAGGTACCTAGGAAGTTAAGGACACGAGTCGTCAAGCCTGCTGACCTGAATTTGATCCCATGTTAGAAGGAGAGAGCTGGGTCCTATAAGTTATCATCTGACTGGGTCATGGCAAGTGCATGCCCTTTCATGCCCCACAAATAAATCTAATAAAAATTTCCAAATGCCAGGGTGATTTTACCTCTACTTTTATATAGATTTCAACATTCTGCTCTAGTTGACAAACTATACATTCTTGGATAATTACTCCTTAAAAGTTAGATAAACTAAAATAGAAAGTAGAATAAAGCAGATACTATGTATCCCACCCTGTATAATTTCCACCTTACCAAATGACTCTATTAACTATCTAGAGTCTTGCAGTCCTTTCAAGGGGAAACCAGCACAGTTTGCCTCAATGGGAAAGGAAGATTCCCTTGACATTTTCTAAGAAACTGTGGCAGTATTTTATTGGAGCCAACAAAAGAGATTTTTTTTTTTTTTGCTTAAACTACCAATCTCTGGTCCAGTAAAGGTCTTTATCATTTAGCCTTCAGGAAAATACATGTGACAGATTGCAACTGTCAGTAGCTCTGGCTTCCTTTAGGCTCCCCCTACTTTTTGTATTCCTGAGAGAGCAGAACTGATTAAACTCTGACTCCTGAATGTGAAGCTGTGTAGTTTCATAACCATGCAAGTGCTTTAGCATGCATAAAGCGTTGCCATGGAAATCAGAACTTGACATTATGATCCGCATTAGTTTCTCTGAAAGTGGTTAAAGAGGTGTACTGTCAAAAAACTGATAATTCTAGTCATGTGCTCTGAATCTCATCATTTACTCTGATCCTTCATATCTTAAATTTGGGGATTTTAAAAGTTTATTTTATGATGGTTTAGTTATGGTATTTGCATGCACACATACATATCAGTAAACTTCCTCTTTATTCACTCTCCTATACAATTTCCATCCCCCATACCTATTCCTTTCTTGCTAGGTTATAGACCTTTTATTCAATTTTTTTTGTTCCAGTCAACCATGACAAAAAAACAAAACAAAAAACAAAAAAAACAAAAAAACCAAGAACCTACATATGTATCAGTCACTTTGAATCGCCTTTTGTGGATAGCAACCATTTACTTCACAGCATTCCAAACAGAAACTCCCAGATTAAAAATGTGTGTAACATAAAAATAAGTCAATCAAAATTTGAATGACACTCTTAAACTGAGACTCATGGTGCCAGATAATATTTCTATATTATTATTATTATTATTATTATTATTATTATTATTATCATTTCTATGTCATGCTCAAATCAGGAAACAAGTATCACTTTCCCATCCATTTCTTCATATGTTATGTAGGTAGTGCTGTTCTCCAGCATCTTTGAGATACGTTTTTGGGGCATTGTTCTGTTTATAGTCTTCTTGTATAAATTACATCCTGACTGCAGCTTTCCTTCTTTCCATTCTTCCTACAATCCCTTCCCATACACACACACACACACACACACACACACACACACACACACACACACACATGCCCTGCCTCCCAAATCCACCCTTCCTGCATTTCCCTGCAGAAAAGAGCATGTCTCTCAAGGTTATCAACTGAATAGGGTATAAAAAGTCAAAATAAGACTTGAGCCTACTGTAATCATCATCAGAGAGGCTTCATCTAGCAGCTGTTGGGAACAGATCTACTGTCAAACCTTAGATTAATCTTGGGGAACCCTGTAGAAGAGGTAGGAGAAGAATTGTAGGAGTCAGGATACCAGAAGAACATATTTCACAGAATCAAATAATAGGGTTCATAGTGACTTACAGAAACTAAAGTGGCAACCAGGCATCCTGTATGGGTCTGAGCTAGGTCCTTTGCATGTATGTTATGGTTGTGTAGCTTGGTGTTCTTGTGAGATTTATTTTGCCAAATGCATTAGTGCACATGTTCCTTGAGCTGTGAACTCAATCAGCTGAGCAGCTAAGGGATACACACAGACAGCAGTGCCAGGGACCTTAAGATACCTAAAGTATTTAAAAGCCATGATGCTAATCAGTAAGTAGTATCCTTTTAGAATTTTTGGTGATAAACCTATGTATTTAAAGAACAATGCTTTCAATACAATATAGTTCTTACAAGATATTTAGACGAAGTCAATATTTTATTTCACATGCCTACATGATACTTTGGCTTTCAAAAGAAAATACATGAACATGATGTCATTTATAACCCGCTGGCTCTATCGACTGGCCTATTACTGTATCTATTTCTGTTCTCACAACAGAACTGTATCAGATTACTTTTCTTTGCATTGTGACCCTTAGCTTTTCATTTCCTGCTTAGTTTTGTAGTTCTGAATCCTACTGCTTATTTTTCCCCTTGGTGAAAAAAAAAATCTGAAAGTAAAAGAAACACTGTATCTGTCACTCTTTTTATGTGTCTGGAGGAAAGGACCAAAAGCAACATTCCAGATACATGCTGAGCTTGAGATTTTAAAGTTCAATTTTTTCAATGACATATTACTCATAATTTACATGGTTAATAATTCATAGTAAACATTACAGTGTGGATATGTACATATGTGTGAATTTTCAATATTAATTGCTTGGTAATGATCACCTGACCAAAAATAAACAAAACAAAACAAAACAGAAAAGCATTATGGGAAAGGAGGCAGAAGGATGAGTCCTGTGCTCATTCATTTTATAACCAACAAATAGTGAAGATTTGGTATTATGAGTTCAGAAATATCAAACTGTTTTTAGATGAAAACATAAGAACATAGATATTATGATCTGAATTTTGTCCCTTCTCTTGCTATCAATTAAAATTTAAAAGTTATTTTCAAAGAAGCTCAATGTAACTAGGTTTTTGAGACAGTATTTAAATAAGTAATTAAGCAAAGTAAGGTCATAAAGTAATATGATATGTCTCATTAAAAGAAGAAAGAAAGACAGAAAGAAAAACAGAAAGGCAGAGAGACAGACAGACAGACAGATAGGCAAACAGACAGAAAGGGATGAGAAGAGGCATGATATCTGTCACTGAGATCCAGACCCAGATTTTCCTATTTTCAGCCTAATGCTCTTTCCATGGAAATGTTATATCACTCTAACAGGAAAGTTTGTAGGAAATCAGTACTCATAAACTGAATTACTAATAGGCTTGGCTTTCTCCAATAGGCATTCACCCTCTGCCTGTACCCATAGCAAGTGGTTGTGATGAGTCAAAGAGAACAGTGATAATCATAATAACTATTGATCATAAAAATAACAACCAAGAAGAAAGGTAGTAAGATGATAATGACATGAATACATAAATTACATCAGTAATGCTGTACACATTAGTATTAGTCAATACCAAGCATAGTACAAGAACGTGAGAGGGTTGCTTGTGTCTACACTGGATCGAAATGGGTTAAAACACTGGATTGGTTAAAATTTTCCTATTGGCTTTGCCTTAATGAAACCTAAAGAAAACTTGGTGACTTGAAAATATTTACTGATATATAAGTCTTCCATATAAGAACTAAGGAGGAAACTTCATCTCTACTATACTGCACGGACCTTCCACCAAAAAAAGATCTGTTTTCCCTTTGACTACACCACATTGGCTTATTTTATAACTAAACATTTTAAGTTAAATATGCCTGGGCCTTGCCTAACAACACTGATGAAGAACTATGCAGTACATAGAAAACTTGTCAAGGTCCAACATTTCAACAAGAGGATCCTAAGAAATTTCATCCAAATCCATGCTGGAGATACAGTTTAACTGCTGAACTGCTTAACAAAGCACAGTATCTGCCCAGATGTTTTAAAACAGTACACTAGTGGTACAGAATACTATGTGCTTAT
This sequence comes from Montemys delectorum, assembly GCA_019843815.1. Taxonomy (NCBI): domain Eukaryota; kingdom Metazoa; phylum Chordata; class Mammalia; order Rodentia; family Muridae; genus Montemys; species Montemys delectorum. Next base: position 9,705 of record JADRCD010229375.1, read on the forward strand.
ATATCTGTGCATGTGCATGTGTTCTGCAGCTGACTATCTGAGTGTTGGTTGTATTGACATTTGATGCCTGTGTCTAGCAGCATGCAAGGACTGTTTTTCTTTCTACATCTACTTCTCTAATGTTAAGTTCACTTTGTTATACTACCTTTTACTCCTTGTCCTCAATCATCCATTTTCCTGAACACAATGCACTGTTTGAACCCTTGCTATGTGTCTTTGGTTTATACCTATGCCCAGCATACTCCTGGCCACTCACCAGTTCACATTACCACCACTACCCTGGAACACAATCACTCTTAGTTAATGGCTCTATGCAAAACTGTGTAAATGTATGAAGAATGTGCAGATATTCTATTGACTATCTCCCAGGTCTTCAAAACTTTGATTTTCCAAAACATGAATTCAAATATGACATTTCTGCTATTATGTACACTAAATGCATGATTAGAGTCAAATAAACACACACTTTGTATGTTTATGCATGTTAAAATTATGTGCAATGAGATCAAGAAAATGGTTTCATATAAGTTGGGACTTAGTGGGACAGCATTCTTTGAAAGTTTACAAAGTGGCAGAAACAGTGACAGGCTCCTGACAACTCATTAGTTTTTACACTGGCAATGTGCTTTTAAGAAAAATCTCCAGAGCTCATTATCAACCCATTACTATGCTAATCCACGGAGACTAATTGGAATTGATATTGCTGCATGTGTTAGTATCATTAGCATGCTGTAATCTAGTGTCCTGTCAAAGTGAAGAAACTAAAAGAATAAGAGAGGGAAGAAATGGTTCATGTCAATAGATCAATATAAATAAATTATATGCCACTGACTAAATAAATGCACTAGTATGGCTTCCAGAAAAGACTCACTCTCGATTCACATTTCTAGTGTTCTCTATGATGGACACACATTTTAATAATAAAATTAATGAATCATTAGCTATAGAGTCTACAGAGGACTCATACAAAGTGATATTTAAAGCCCTCACTAAATATATCATCATATGGAAAGTTTCTTTTCAGTCTTTATATTTTCCAATTATAAGTACATACTATTATTCACTTTCGTTCATTGTTCTGTATAATCATGATATATAGTTCATCCCCTAGCATTCCCCTTCCCTGGAGCATCAAGTCTCTACAGGATTAGTCATATCCTTTTCCACTGAGACCAGCAAGATAAAGCAGACCTCTACTACATGTGTGCTGAGGGCCACGGACCGGCCTATATATGCTCTTTGGTTGGTAGCTTAGTCTCTGGGAAATCTGAGGAGTTCGAATTAGTTAATACTGTTGGTTGGCTGTAAGTATCCACACCTGCCTCAGTCAGCTGCTGGTGGAGTCTCTCAGGGGACAGCCATGCCAGGATCCTGTCTGCAAGCACACAGTATCAGTAAGAGGGTCAGGTTTTGGTGCCTGCACATGGGAGGGCTCTCAAATTGGGCTGGTCACTGGCACCGACTCATCTTCAAAATTTTTGACCCAGAATTGTTCCTGTCTAAAGGAAATGCAAGGATAAAACTAAAGCCGAGACTGAAGAAAAGGCTTTTCAGTGACCGGCCCAACTTGGGATCCATCCCATGTGCAGGCACCAAACCCTGACCCTATTAGTGTTTGTTCAGCTTAATAAAGAATTATTTCACAGGAAGGAGGAAGAATGGGTTGAGGAACTGTGGGAAGGGGACCAGGGGTGGCAATGACTAGATTGTAAATAAAAAATAAAAAGTTTTTTTTTTAAATCACTGTATCTTTTTTTATTTTTATTTTTTTATTAGATGTTTTCTTTATTTACAATATCTTCTTTCCCAGGTTCCACTCCAACAAAAAAGAAAGAAAGAAAGAAAGAAAGAAAGAAAGAAAGAAAGAAAGAAAGAAAGAAAGAAAGAAAGGGAAGGAGGGAGGGAGGGAAGGAAGGAAGGAGGGAGGGTGGGAAGAAAAGAGAAGAAAAGAAAGGAAAAGGAAAAAAACCAAAAACTAAAACAAACCCCTGTTCCTTCCCCCCTCCCCCTGCTCACCATCCCACCCCCTCCTGCTTACTGGCCCTGGCATTCCCCTACACTAGATCATAGACCCTTCATAGAGCCAAGGGCCTCTCCTCCCATTGATGACCAACTTGGCCATCCTCTGCTATACATATGCTGCTGGAGCCATTAGCTCCATCACCTGTAATCTTTGGTTGGTCGTTCAGTCCCTGGGAGCTCTGAGGGTACTAGTTAGTTCATATTGCTGTTCGTCCTAAGAGGCTGGTGCCTCACAATTCTTATTTCAGGGCTCTTGTGTGCAGGTGGGAAAGCCTGTGACTATACACATACATGAAAGATTACTCAGCATCATCATTTAGATGTTGAATAGGTACCTCAAACTTCTGTAATCCAATTAGTTTCTATACAGAGCATCTAGTTCATCAAGAAATCCTTTTGGTTCCATTGACTCCACAAAGTGTTTTTACCTCTCCAGCTGCTCTCTCTTGATGAAGCCTTAAGGAATCCTGATTTCTGAACAGTGGCCCTGTCCACTCTTTGGCCTTTAGCAATCTGACCTCTAAACAACACCATAAACAAAGACAGAAACAAACAAACACCTGTAGGAATCTCTAGTGTACATCAAATCATGTTTTACTTGGTGTGAGACATGTTGTAGTTTCAATGATACTCAAAACTAGATACTAGTTCTCAATCCCACCAACAACGAGGTTCCCTTTTCCCCACACCCTCTTCAACATTTGTTGTTCGTTGTTTTGGTGACTCTAATTGAAGGAGAAATCTCAAAGTTGTTTTAGTCTGCATGTTCCTAATTGCTAGGGATATTAAACAATTAGGAAAATATCTCTTAGTCATTTTTACTTCTGCTATTGAGAAATCTCTCAATGTTGACTAGCCTGTTTTTTAATGAGTAATTTGTTTTCTATTGTTTTTTGGGAGGGAGATACTTCTTTGACTATTTTTTTTGGTTTGTTTATATATTCTTAATATTAATACTCTGTCAGGTGCATAGCTGACAAAGATTCTCTCCCATTATGTGAGCTCTATTTTCATATATATTACTACAGTTAAAAAAAAATAGGCCAAGAATTTGAAAGAGCGAGGAGGATACATAAGAGGAGATGACAGAGGACATGGAATGATAAATAATGTAATTATATTATAACCTATAAAACTATAATAAAAATATGAAAACCAGATAATTGTCAAGTCCTTTGCTCAATTGTATATTTCCTTGTGATATGCATTTTAAAAGGTAGATTCTCAAGAAAAGGCAAATTTGTTCCCCAGAGACATTTGGTCGTGTCTGAAACATTTTCATTATCATCTTAAGGAGGAAGGATGCCACTGGCATCAAGCTGGCAGAGGTCAGTTGCATTGTTAAGCTTCACACAACACAATAGCATTTGAAATGAATAGAATTATCTAGTACAAATGTTATTAGAACCACAGTTGAAAACATTTTGGGTTAATTATTCCATGTCAATGATTTTTTTAAATGTCACATAACTTAATGGTTTTAGTCATATATAATTTAGAATCAAACTTTCTCACTCACTTGACACCTAAGCATTATTAATAAACTGCTATATATTTCAACAAAAGGTAAACTGTGAAAATCTATGCACTTATAAAATATTTTCTATTTTATATTATTTCACTAAATAAGAAAAAACAATAAAATAATGCTTACTGTACAGATTACAATAATTAACTTATTCCATGAAAATATAGAATATCATTATAATAATGGCAATGATCATAAACATGACTTATTGAAATAATCTCTGTGCTAAGCATGTTAGTAGAGTTTTATACACTTTATCTATATATTTAAAACATTTTCAGCTATATTACTTCATAAACCACTTTGTGTTAGGCTCCAGGAAGTGTGGAATCTTTTTGTAACAATATTTTTGTTGTTGGGTCCTATATGACCACTGGCTGTATAGAGACATATAAAGTACAATGACAAATTTGACATATACATAGCTTATTGAAACAGCCTGGTATGTTGTAACAGAGAAAAGAGATACCCAGTGAAAATTCACACTTAAAAATGAAAAATGAGAAAAAATGTAGATGTCATCAGATGATAAAATTGTGCTAAGCAGTGGGTTTGATGAATCATATGCTTTGTTCTTTGCTGACATGAGGGTTTTTGTTATCTTGAGGGAACCATGTAGTCCATTGTCCTCAAGAACAAATACTAGGTTCTGAAAACTTGAAGGCAGAAGTAATCTACAGTTTTGTGGCTTTGAAATCAAATGATTCCTTAGATTGTTATCTAACAATAACAATATCTAACAAACTATAACTAAGGCCTCTTGATTTGTTCCGTCCTGCAATTTATTTTAGGCTTAGGTTATGATTACCTGAAAGAAAAAAAAACCATAAAGGTGATTGAATGTGATTCCTAAAAATTTTGAAATATTTTCTTTTAGTCCACTCAGTGACATAAGCCATATACAGATGAGTTGTTAAGTCTTCCATCCCACTGTGCCTCTTCCCTCCCCACCTCTCCTATCTCCTCCTACCTAGACAATTATTGCCCAGGCAGTTGCTACCATGTTGAGCCAGATAAGACAGTGTTCTGAAAAGACTTGTCATTATCTTTACGTGACAGTAAAACTGAGTCACCTTTTCCAGACAGGATCTTTTTCCTCAATGTCCTTTGGGGAATTTTCCTTCCTGATATTTTAACCACAGAAACGACGAGCCAGCCTCTATAATCACAGTACACTGGTCTGCCATTTGGGGTTGTTATTGAGAAACAGGAACTTTGACTTTATATTTGCCACTGATAACCATTCTGCTAAGCCAGTCCACAACTGAAAGTGCTTTCTTAAATCTGTAGACTAGGTTTAGCATAAGACTCATTAGGTTAAACAAGTTACAATAATAAATGACCATAAGATTCCTGGCTGATGGAACAATGAGGGTCCTTTCAACTGAACTACAGTTCTGGGGATGAGGTTTTGGCATATCCTTCTACTTACGAATGCAGTCTTAACTTCCCTAGCATGCCCTTCTCTCTTAGATGTCTTGACATCTCATTGACAGATAAAGGAAGTGCAGGATACAAATCATTAATGAGAGGATGAATTGATCAGCTTTATTCATTTTTTTTTTACTTTTGAAAAGGATGTAACAATATCATTCACACATTTCAGAATATTTTTTTCTTACTAATTCTTTGAACTTTATTTTATCCTATTTGATGTTCCATTATTTTATTTTTAAGAACTGGAGCTCAGGTACCAGCTTCCATGTTAGGTGGTATACCTAACAGCTGATGGTAATGAACAAAACCCACACAGCTCTTTAGGTCTTAAAAGATCTCTAGTCTTGATTGTACTCTCATTTCCTTGTATACCACAACAACACCAACTCTACAAGGTTCTATTCAAGATCTTCTATGAATACTTTTACTGAATTTTGCAGTTGCCCACGACCTTCATGCCTAGTTTCCATGATTCAGATTCTTCTTTTTCTGACTTACCTACAGATCCTCCAGCTCCTTACATTCCATCTTCTGGGTATTGCTTGTTTTGTTTTCTATTTTACTTCCAATATGTATGGAATCTCTATCTTTTCATGCACCCTCTTCAGTGTCCTGTTTATCATGATTATTCTCTCTATCTGCTTGGCAATGTTTCAGTCTCCTTGACATAGAAAGAAAGCATTGGCTCATTTCATCCTGGTTATAATATTCTATAAGCTTCTATCAATAAAAGTCAAACTAGGATAAATATTAAAATGGTGTTCAGTAATAATGGAGTTTACATGGCTAAAGATTTTTCTGTGTCTCTGACAAGAAAATCTGCTCTTGTTCTCGTGGTGGTTCGAACGTTGTGACTTCGGTTAACTTGGTGGAATATCGCAATCACCTTCTTTCAAGTGCTCTAGGACATCATGCTTCCTAGACTAACTCCTCATTGCGTCTTTTAGCGAAAGAAACCTTTTCAATATCTAAACCAAATCAGAATTGAGTTCACAGAATGGAAGAACATTCAGAAATTCCAGAGGTTTTCTCAATACCAGACATGAATTAGAGACTTGCTGCTCAAAGTATTATGCCCACAAAAGCAACACGTGGGGACTGTTAAAAATGCAGACTATCAGAGCTCTCTCCACATATGTATTTCCAATGTAATGAACTATTACTATGCATAATAAAGTTCAAGCTTAAGTTCTATACTTCATATTATTCTCATATACTTCTATTATAAAAAGGGCATGTTTTAAATATTCTCTTGACTCTCCATACTCATATCTGACATACTCTACCTACATATGCTCATGCTTGTTTTGAATTTTTCTGAATAAAAGATTTTATTCATTTAAGGTATAGAACCTTGATATTTATATATCAAAACATGCAAGTGTCTGTGCATACATCTTCCTGTGAATTTTATGTCCTTATATTTTAAAATGCTTCCTTCTTTATTTATGAAAATAGTATAGCCATTACTCTCCTCAAAATGATACATGTACTGTCATGTCATTCTAACCTGAAGAGTTGTTTTTCAACATAACATTGAAGGAAATTACCCTTGGCTAAAGCACACACAATGTTGATGATCATACATTTTTATGGGAAAAAATGAACAGAAAATCTTGTAAGTATAATTTTTCTTATTCTCCTGAAGGAAAACAAGAATCTAATATCCATGTTATTAAATAAGAAGGTTTTTTTTTCTGTTTCTCTTTTCATGAATTCTTAAATAGTACGCAGTGGAATTTCATTTTACTCCAACACCCAGTACCTTAATATATTTAACATATCTTAAGAAACAAGCTCTCATTTTTGTGTTAAGCAAAATGAATTTCACAAACCTTATATGTTGACTTGTGCTTTGCATTTAATTGCTTATAGCGGATGTAATTTTTTGTTTACAAGGGCAGAGTGTTTTAAAATTGTTCACAATTGCCCCCTTTATAATAAACAAACTGTAAGCCAGTGCTTTTGACCCCCAATGTATTTTGAAATTGTGTGTCTCTGTGTTAAGCTAGTCATGGTGTCATAGTGCAGTTGACGAGACCTCTCTATGAAAATACAAGTTTTATAATTAGAAATTTAATTTCATCCCCTCCCATTGCTATTCACAGACTGTAATACGGTTTTATTACTTCCTAAGCTTTGTCTCTAAGGATGTAGCAAGTGTCTTAAAGTCCCATTTTTTTTTTTTAGCTGCTAAAATGTCACTGTTTTCCTCTTACCTTTCTTTCATGTTTAATTCTAACTACTGCTCTCTCCTTTAGAAATATCTATCCAAAACCCTTGCCATCAATCTGGCAAAGCTGTGTACTAGCTACATAACTTTATCTTCTGGAAATCTATTTGTGAGTCTCTTGTACTCTCTTTTTCATATGCTCTCACCCTGCTTTGATCCTTGCTCTTGAGAACCTCACCCTTCCAATTATGCCTCTACCTTTTGTAGATTACACATTTCTGACAGTCTGTGGGATTTTTCTATCAAAGCAGAGAGTGCCCGACTTAGGCCTTCTTTTGCCCTTATTGATTTTTTTTTCAAATCACAAAAGCAGCAAAACCTTTTTATGTGCTGGCTTTCAATAAAATTGTATCAGGAAAAGAGCACAGCTTAAACCTTCTTTTAAGTTTTACTTCCATGATCTGAGTAGTCTGTGTCCCTGGGAGCACTGTTCAGGGCTTTGCTCAATTCCCCGAGCATCTTCTTGGGTAACTCAAAAGATGTCAATTTAAGCCTTAAAATAACACACGATGGTAGTATTTTTGTACAAGCAAGTAGATCTCCTTTCAGCGTATTAGGAAATAACCTCTTTTGACAAAGTGAAAGATGATTCTAAAAGGTAGTCCTCACTACTTATTCAGCAACATTTACATTAGTAATCCCTGATCACATATAATTACATAAATTCAGGGTAACATGAGCTTTCTCTATAACTGCCCACAGCAAACAGGCAGGCATGGTTTTGCAGACACCTGCTTGAAAGATTGAAGAGTCCAAAGTATTATTTTATTGTCTCTTTTGTTAGTTCTTACATGATGCTCAGCAAAAAATGATAATTTGGTTAAGTTAGATGATTCCTCGATAAGACACTTGTGTAGATAAGACTATGATTAGAACCCTATGCTGCAATTAGTGTGCATGGATCCCAGTTTGCAACTGTAAGTTCATTGTACAAATATCACTGTGGAAACAACCAGATGGAGGCAGTTTCGCTAAGTAGTAAGTTGACAAATAAGGGTAAAACAAATGGAATATTAAAAGAAGTACTTATAAGTGACTTTAAATTTTTATATTCAACTGAAAGTTCACTACTAAACCAATTTTTAAAGTGCTCCTCTGTAACGTAAACATATTCACTGTTCCTCTTTAATACCCCCATTTAGTAGAAGGGATCAATAAGCTGCATTTGGTCTATCTTTTAAGAATATTGGTTCTATTTATCTGATCAGATATTTGTCACTTTCTCAAAGTCCTGCAAGCTAATATTATCACCATGGAGTTTACTTAGAAAATCAACTTATGAATTTAGGCAAGACAAAACATCCAGACCACAGCAATAGAAAGGTGCAGATTACCTTTGAAGCATGTTAGTAATCCTATTCATTATGTATGAGACAGGGGATTAATAGTTATTCTTTTTTAATTTTTATTAGATATTTTCTTTTTTAAATTTTATTTAATTTTTAATTCATTTTTACACTCCAAATTCCATTCCCCACCCCCTCCATCTACCCTCTGACTGCTTCACATCCCACACTTCATATCCACTCCAACCTGTTTCCACCCCACCTGACCTCCAAACTCCCTAGGGCCTCCAGTCTCTTGAGGGTTAGGTGCATCATCTCTGAATGAACACAGACCCAGAAGTCCTCTACTGTATCTGACTCTTTCAGCTGCCTGCTGGGTCTTTCTGAGGGCAGTCATGATAGATCCCGTTTTGTGAGCACACCATAGCCTCAGTAATAGTGTCAGACCTTGGGACCTTCCCTTGAGCTGAATCCCACTTTGGGCCTGTTGCTGGACCTTCTTTTCCTCAGGCTCCTCTCCATTTCCATCCCTATAATTCTTTCAGACAGAAACAATTATGAGTCAGAGATGTGACTGTGGGATGGCAACCCAAGCCCTCATTTGATGCCTTGTCTTCCTGCTGGAAAAAAGAAAGCATTTTCAATAAATGGTGCTGGTCTAACTGGCTGTCTGTATGTAGAAGAATGAAAATGGATCCATATTTGTCACCTTGCACAAAGCTCAAGTCCAAGTAGATCAAGAACCTCAATATAAAGCCAGATATACTGAATCTAATAATTATTCTTAAAATAATTAGAATTTTCAACAGTGTCCACTTGACCTCAATATATTCATTTCCTCAGTTAAAACAAAGCAACTTGACAAATCCTTTGAAAATGTAACAGAGCTATTTCCTTATCTGTTAGTCTTCTACTGGGGTACATGAAACCTTTGTGCAAAGAGTTAAAACTCAAGGTTACCAGAATCATTTGTGTAAGATGTACCTTATGCTATAATTGAAATCTGGGTATTAATGAATTTAGTCTTGTCTAAGCAGGATGCTGGCATCTCCCTGGGTCCCTGCCAGGTAACCTCCTAAACTGTCAGGGGTTTTTTTAAATTGAAAAAAGATGGAGCCACTGAAACCATATCTGACAGTTTACTAAACAAGGTAACTAAGAATCTGAAATCAAGCAGAAGTTCTATATCATTTTAATAACTCCACTTTATTAAGAACTAAGAACAAAGAACAGTGTAGATGGTGGTCCATAGACATGACTATATGAATTTGAATATAGAATACATACTATAGACTTTTCAGGAACATGCCAGTCTTACAGTAAACACACCACTGAGGTTGTCATTCGCATGCCTCCGATAGGCAACTCCTTCATTTGGCTTGTTTGAAATGCTTCACATTTGCTTTGAGAAGCAATTTAAATCAATTATGAAAATACTTTATCTAAATAAATATATTTAGTAAAATTTATTGCAATGTGATATTTGTCTATGTTTTAGCACTGTATGTAGAGCGGTAATGACAATAGATATGGGGCTTTCAGTCAAGGAACTTATATTTCACTTAGGGTGGACAATAGACACAGAAGCAGTACACAGTGGTTAATATAAGTGGGCGCTTGCTCTGGTCTACTGTTGGCTCCACATTTATTGTGATTGTTGCAAAAAAAGAACTCTTCAGGATACAGAAAGCATGATGTAGAGGACTCCCTTGGTCCTGTGAAGGCTCGATGACTCAGGGCAGGGGAATATTAGGATTTTGATGCAGGAGTGAGTGGGCGTGTGAGGGAGCACCCTCATAGAGGAGGTAGGAAGGGATAAGGAGTTTGTAGAGGGGAAATCTGGATGGGGGATAGCGTTTGAAATGTAAATAAATAAAATAACCAATAAACAACAAGAAGAAACAGAAAAACAAGACAGGTAAGATTCACTTCAGAGTGAACTGAGTACTCTCATGGGGCAAGTGTTGCTCCACCAAACATTGGAGGGCAATCAGTCAGTATACTGTTCTTAACAAACTGCTTTTCCTGAGGGCATTTTCCTGTTCAACAATTTCACATGCCCATTTGAATTAATGCTCATTGAAGGGAGAAATTATATGATCTATTCTTTACCAGAAAGCCTCCAGGTAGATAATAATCTTATAAATTTTAGATGATTTTATATTAATGACCAGCCTGGCAGTTTAGAACCTTATTTCTTCTCCCAGTACAAGAGCTATGACACAGATCCTCTTTATTATTACTATTAGGTTGTTTTGTTTGTTTTTGTTTTTGTTTTTGTTTTTGTTTTTGTTTTTTTTTTGTCGTAGAATTTGTCCTCCTGTTTTGGGTCTTTCTTTTGTAGACTACAAATTATCACAATGGGGTCCATCCCAATGACCTTCAAGTGTGTTAATGTCTAATTATCCACACAACAGTTGTTAATATACAAATAAAAAGTAATTAAAATTAAAGGATCCAAATTAGAAGGAGAGGGGATATATTTGTAAAGAGGGTATTTATGTAAAATTCCTTTTTAAAATATATTTCAAATAGAAATGTAATTACATTACGTTCTCTCCTCCATTACTTTATCTTCGCAGGCCCTCCTAGATATCCTTCCATTACCCACATAGTAAGTAAGCTATGCATAAAGGTGCAATAAATGGCATTCAGATGTCAATAGTAGTCAGATGCTCTAAAAATAGACTTAAGGTCTACTCAATGTAAGAGAAATCATGCCAGATAATGGAAATATAGCCAGCTTCCTGGGTCAGAAAAAGTCAGAGACTTTAGAAAATATTTTAGTACAGCCACTTTGCTATACCAGCATAATTCCATAATTAGACCACAGCTAAATTTTATTTTTATACTCAAAGATAAGTGTAGATACCACCTCTCCTCAAAGAAATTTACCTTTATGGAGTCTTTAAAAAAAGAAAAAAGGAAGACATTGAGAATAAAGAGAACACCACAGAAAGCTATATAATCAGTAGGCTATAAGGAGCCCAGAACCAACAGATAGATTTATAATCTATACCACCATCTCTGTATCTATCGTTCAGGGAACATTGTAGGAGAGGAAACAGAAAAAACTTCTAGAGCCAAAATAACAGGAAATATGGCTTTGAAACAGTGATGGTAATATCAATGTACTTGTCAACATGGAAGGGGAATTTTTTTCAGGGTCTTATCCCTATATTAAGAAAGGCAAGTAATGACTACTGGAAGAAGGGTAATTAATTAGCCTCTTATTAGAGAGAGAAGCCCTGTTACCAGTTGTTGAATAGCGATAGGTCATATGTGAAACCATAGGCACACTACCAACACAAAAGAGATCTCAGTGAGTTGGATTTATATGTGTGTGTTATATTCTTAATGAAAAAAAATATCTGAAGTCAGTAGAAGGATTAGAGACAGAAAGTCTGGGCACAATATAAGGCTTCTGCTAAGACCAGAGGTTAGGAAAAATGTTAATAAGTTGAGAAAACGATAGGGCTAAAATATTATTAGCCAGTGTGAAATATTTATGAAATGGCATCTGAGAAGTGGGAGGAGTAGAAGAAGAGGGAGTTTGAAGTTTGAAAGGAAGCCAGTGGGAAACTGTGGACAAGGGTGTGCATAAGGAGAAAAACAGCAACAAGGTACTTAGGAAATAATACATGAGTCCACATGAGGGGATAATGACAGCAGATAGGCTAGGAATGTGGGACAGAGATGGGAGTAAAGGCTTGGGTATTAGAACGTAGGTTTATGGATGACACCAATTTCTCTTTCTTGTTTTGTTTTGTTTTGTTTTGTTTTGTTTTGTTTTTAGAGACAGTGTTTCTCTGTGTAGCCCTGGCTGTCCTGGAACTGTAGACCAGGCTGGCCTTGAACTCAGGAATCTACCTGCTTTTGCCTCCCAAATGCTGGGACTAAAGGTGTGCACCTCTGCTGCCTGGGATACCAATTTCTTGAGTACAGTTGATCATAGCTAGTACCTATATTTCTGGTTTATATAAAATGATGAAGATTGATGTGGCTCACTGAGATTGAAAACAATGCAGGGAAATTTGTGGAGGATCAATAGGCTTCAGTTTTATTACCTATTCTTAATATTTGTCAGATGTCATATTCTGAAATGTATATAAGTACATTTGTTCAGTGTGTTTAATATACACAACATCAGCAAAGAGACATTTCTTTAAGATAATAACTTTAAAGAATGCACAAAGCCAGTATTTTAACTCAGTCTCGATCAGTTCAATACTCTAACATCTAAGCTTTACTAATTTGATCTTATATGACTGTCTCAAAGGGTCTCTCCATTCCCAGTTAGCATCCTATATAAACTCCTTCAGTGCACTGAAAACATGTTTAAAGGCAAGAATTACTGGTTTGTAGACTGAATTCAGTTCATGGAATATACGAAACATATTCCCTCCTTCTGTATTTCCGTTGTCAAACTATCAGTCCTTGAAGAATTAGCTTGCACTAGATAATTGAATGGTGTGAATTTTCATCTCTGACAAATATATATGTGTGTGTGTGTGTATATGTAAATATATGTATATGTATTGTATATGTATGTGTATGTATATGTATACATATATGATTTATATATGTGTGTATATGTATGTATATGTGTATATGTATATATGTATAAACATTAGTTCCTAACAGGACTCTTCTCAAATAATTTATTTTCTTCTCTACAAATATGCCCTCCTGCTTTCATTAGTCTTTCTATAAATGACTTGAGAATTTATCACAGGTATGTTTTCAAGCAGGTTTTAATAAAATTTTAGAAGATATGTAATATGTAAGGCTAACTATTTTATCTGTTTCATTTTCTGCTATGCCCACAATACCTAGAACCAGGCTTTATGTAAAGACCACAAGTACAATGTCAAAATAAACACTATATGAACATATACTAGATATTAATGTATTAAGAAACTCGATGACTAGAAGAAACTAATGAGTATCTGGGAACACAACATTTAAGTTATTCAATGTGCAGAAGAATTATAGCTATAATGAACTATTATAAGTTGTCCAGATTACATATTCACAAACTCCAAGGAACTTACTTCCCCTAGCTTCAGTACTTTTATTTCTTGTAGAAAGTTCCTGTCTACTTCTCTCCCAAGAAATATGTGAAACATAACTTCACCACAGGGAAAAGTTTCCTGCCTAAAAGAATTCTATATTTTGCTTTCAGATACTTGTAATTTTCTTTATTTATAAATATTAATCTTCTTCCCAAGAGAGCATTTATTCCCCCTTAATATTATTCCTCATATAATCTAGAATCTCCATTAGCATAGAAATCACAAACTAGTTTCACTTTTCAAAACAAGAAATGAAGGGAAGGTAAATTCTGGAACCTGGAGCTACCCTAGCCCTTGGCTTTCTGAGGCCAAGTGCTTTCAACAATAGTTGACTTTTAGTTTTGTATCCATTCCCTAGAGAGCAGCTTCAGGAGATATCTCTTTCTGAAAACCACAATAACTACTCAAAAAGATATAGAAATAATATATTGTTATATTAATTGTTTGATGTTTATTATTTATCCACTTATTTATTTTGAGGTAGCATTTCACTACTATTATGTGAAATGCTTCAGACCGGTCTGGCCTGAAGCTCTAAATGTTGCTAAGGGTGGCCTGGAATTCACAGAGATCCTACTGTCTCAGTCTTCATAGTGCTGGGATTAACTGCTTCCATTAATTACTATGCCTGACCAACTACCATATCTTGTTTCTAGAATTCTCTATCTTATTATATTTAGTTGGTACAGGTTTGAAAAATAGAATTAATTGTATTTAATTAAGCTACGAAAATACTAAGTGGTAAAAATCTACAATAAATAATGTATTATATGGCTGTTTGTTGTATTTCCCCCCTTCTGAATGAAAATCTTATAGTATCATTTGGTATGCTTTTCTTAAATAGTAACTACTAATATTTATGAACTTTGAATTTATTCAAAATGTATAAGTAAAAATAGATTTAAAAATAAACTATTTTAAAATAAACTATTTAAATATTTTATATGGTTATAATAATATAATAAATGTTAAATATGTGATTTACTTTTCTCTTAAGCAGTAGGTATACAGTTGGAAATTCCCAGGCTTCTATGCTACCACTGAAAGCACCAAAAGATTGTCCTAAAAATGAAACTCAGCTCCAGAGAAATAATAAAACACACCCACAGCAGGAATGCATGAAGACTTTTCCTGGAAAAGGAAAAGTCAGATTCTTTTTTTATTAGATATTTTCTTTATTTACATGTCATATGATTTCTCCTTTCCCAGTTTCCCCTCCAAAAAACAAACAAACAAACAAACAAAAATAACAAGAAAAAACCCCTGTTGCCTCCCCCCTCCCCATGCCTGCCACCCCACCCTCTCCCAATTATTGGCCCTGGCATTTCCCTACACTGGGGCAAAGAACCTTCACAGGGCCAAGGGCCTTTCCTCCCATTGATGATCAACTTTGCAATCCTCTACTATACACATGCTGCCAGAACTATCAGTCCCACCATGTATAGTCCTTGGTTGGTGGTTGAGCCCCTGGGAGCTCTGAGGGTACTAGTTAGTTTGTATTGTTGTTCATCCTAAGACACTGCAAACCCTTCAGCTCCATTGGTACTTTCTCCAACTCCTTCATTGGGAACCCTGTA
>JADRCD010229376.1:0-15320 GCA_019843815.1 Montemys delectorum
CTTCCCAATATTAACAATCATGTTTTATCACACCAATAGAAAACCTAAGACAGATCTAACCATGCCCTAAAAACACTTTAACTTGGTAACCCTTGTAAGGGGAGGAGTGGGCGCTCATGGGAGGACGGTGACTGTGTCACATGGGTTACATTGTCGTGGGCTTTACCTGAGCCCCTAAGCACGAGACTTGTGGCCTGTGAGTGCTAATGAGGTTTTCACAGCCCTGTGGATTGATCATCTAGGCCTCAGTATCAGGAGTGCTGAGCAAGGGAACCTCTCGGACCAGAGCAGACAAAAGCTTCCTTCCTGGTTATCCGTCTAGATTGTACTGCTTCACTGGATGGCAGCCATGCCTCTGAGCTATGATGACCAGTTGCCCTCACTGGTGTGTTGCCTTTTCCTTGGGTCATTTCAACCTAGGGAATAGCCATTGAAACCGTGGGAGTTCTGATGCAAAGAGAGTGGGAGTCCACCCTCAGGCAGGCTGAGAACTCAGCTCTTGGGTGCTGGTCTTCCCCTCTGTCCTCAGAGCCTGGGGGGACTGGTTGTGGAAGGTCTCAGTCAGCTGTGAGGAAATCAAGCAAGAAGTGTGTGGTAGAGAGGCAAACTTGCTCTTGTCGGGCCTCTTCAGTCTTCCTGCCTTCCACAGAAGAATCCAGGACAAGACAGGATTAGAGGTTTGAGGGACAGGACCTGCACCAGCCTCAGCAGCTCAGACCCCTGCACACTCCCTCCCTCCACATGTTTCTGCTGGTGTGATTTAGGTCTAGCTTAGTTGAGTTAGGCAAATAACATCTAGGGTGCCTTTGAACTAGTCAAGAGATGGTAATCCCCTCAAAGGAGGACCTTGGCCTTCGTTGACATCAGAGACACTTTCTCCGCCAACTGAGAAACCAAGAACTACCTTTGCATAAACTGGCCTCAGAGCTGGACATTCCTAGGACCTTGAGGCTTTAGCTTTGATACCTCAAGGAGGGGAACAGTCCAAGAACCTAAAGGAGCTTGACGGAGAAAAAGCCTGTCTCTGGGAGAACACAGCCCTTGGCTCTCTGGCTGTGTCCTAGGGAGATCACAGAGTAGCCACCCAGCATGGCCCTGCCTGGGCCTATGCTACACAGAAACCTGGAGAGACATACAGATGCCTCATTCTGGACTATCCTGCTCATAGGGCTATTGGGCAGGGATGAGAAACTGCCACTGTGATGGACCGGAGATGACCCTGCGCTGTGAGAGGAGAAAGAGCTGTATGGAGATGATCCTGTGCTGTGAAAGAAAGAGCTGTATGGCATCTCCAGCCTGAGCATTGGTCCTTGCAGATTCTATTTTTTTCAATTTTTCTTTATTTACATTTTAAATGTTTTCCCCTTTCCAGATCTCCCCTTTGGAAACCTCCTATCCCATCCTCTTCCCCTGCCTCTATGAGGGTGCTCCCTTACCAACCCACCCACTCCTGTCTTTCTGCTTTGGCATTCCCCTACATTGGGGCATGGAACACCCTCAGGCTCAAGGGCCTCTCCTCCCACTGATGTCCAACAAGACCATCTTCTACCACGTATGCTTGCAACCAGCACCGTGGGTCGCTCCATGTGTATTCTTTGGTTGGTGGTCTAGTCCCCAGGAGCTCCAGGGCGTCTGGCCTGTTGACACCGTTGCTCCCTCCATAGAGCTGCAAACCCTCTCACCTCCTTCAGTCACTTCTCCAACTCCTCCATCAAGGACCGCTGTGCCCAGTCCAATGGATGACTTTGAGCATCCACCTCTGTATTTTTCAGGCTCTGGCAAAGCCTCTCAGGAGACAGCCATATCAGGCTTCCATTAGCAAGCACTTCCCGGCATGCAAAATAGTGTCCAGGTTTGGTGGCTGTCTATGGGATGGATCCCCAGGTGGGGCACTGTAGCTGTCTTCGGACACACTAGAAGAGGGCATTGGATCCCATCATAGATGGTTATGAGCCACCATGTGATTACTGGAAATTGAACTCAGAACCTCTGGAACAGCAGTCAATGTAGAGAGCCGCACCCGAGCCAGCAGCCTCCATTACAAGATGGCGCCGGCATCCGGTGTCTTCTCCCTGTAACAAGTAGTCTGCGCATGTGCCTAGGGCCAGAGTGCGCCAAGTCTCAGCCCATCTGCGCATGTGCTAGGGCCAGAGCGCTCCAAGTCACAGCCTATCCCAAGGCGTCTCATGAGGTAATGAGCAAATAGCCAATCAGAGATGAACACGCCACTCCAGGGTGTATATAAGCAGTGCATTTCCAGGGCTTGCCCTCTCCTCGCCACATGGTAATAAAGGTTTGCTGCAGAAGGATCCTGTGTGTGTCCGTGTGTTCCTGCCGGCAGGAAAATAGCGCGGACCACAAGTCAATGCTCTTAACCACTGAGCCATCTCTCCAGCCCCTACCCCCTTTCATATTCTTAATTGAAGTGCATATGCCTCTGCAAATCATCCTTTGTGTTTAACAGTAACAATAAGTAAAAAGGAAGAAGCTGTCATGAATTGGGGAGGGAGGGGTAGCAGAGCAGTTGGACCAGAGAAAGGGGGTGGAAATGGTATATAACACAGCATTCCTATGCCAAAATAAGTAATTTTTTAAAGAGAGAGAGAAATGACAAGCTTCTTCGTGGGAAGCACACAGAAAGAGTGCATCTCCTCGAGCCCATCTCCTCTTACCCTGTGTGTGCTACCTTGAGGGTTTCTGGGTGATGCTGCTGGTGATTTTTGGCTCAACCTTGTCAACTGTTTTCACTCCTACCTTTGTTCCCAGAAATTCCTTGATACTCCACCACAAGACTCTCTGGGATACTTCTTCTCTGTGATCTAATGCTCTCAGCTATCTTAGGGACAGTACCATTAAATAGTGAGTGGAAGAGACACTCTGTCTCCCTTTCTCAATGGCCTTAAATTATACATTCCACCACCCCCTCCAGAATACCCCCATCGCTGCATTATTTAAGTAGAAAGAGCTGAATAAAGGAGACCCCCTATTCATTCTGAATTTGTGGAGAAGTATAAATATAATGACTCTTTTTTCCAGAACCACAGATTCACTGGCACAGGGATGGTCGGCTCCCTGTGCGCAGAGATTGACTTTGAGATATTTGGAAGAAGCTCTCACCCGGAGCATTTCTACTGTGGCTGTCACTGAAAGGCGGTATGCTGAGGTGAGCCTGAGGAAGGCAGTGTCTTCCTTCCTCATGTGACCGTTGTATGTGGCCCTCAAGCTGGTGCTCACCCAGGACCTGTCCACACTAGATTCATGTTCATAATTCACATAGACATTTGTCCATGCTCACAAACCAGCCTTCAGCAGACCCAGCTGAGCTTTCCAATGGGATTTGGATGAGGTTTTGTTTACTCATGGATCTCCTTGCTGGCCTTGGGACTTTCTATTTGGAGGATAACCCAACCAACGGGGGAAACCGCTACTCAAAATCTAGATAAGTGTCCACACAACCTACACCCCGTTAAATGACACTAATTAGATCACACTATCTTTAATGTGGGGAAAATACAGCAGTGTTCAGGAGCAGGGGATGCCAGGCTGGGAGATGTAACGCAGTCCTCAGAGCAGAGTGCATGCCTAGCACCGTACAGACCCGATATGATGGCACAGGCCTGTGACCTCGGCTTGGGATGTAGACAGGGTATCAGGAGTTCTAAATTAGTCTTGGAGCAGACTGTGCCGCAGAAGACTGTCCTAAAGACAGAACAAAACAAAAAAAAAAATCAAGATAAACCAAATATGAACACACACAGTATGATTCCACACAGATCCAACCCATTATCCCCACCCACCGGCTCTAACACACAACTGCTTTGTGTCTCAGTTTCTTCAGCTTCAAACTGTATCAAGTAGGGGTAAAGCACATAGAGAGACACTGGGCCTGGATGAAGAGTTAGAGTCTCACTTCTATTGCTTTGAGAAGATGGGCTTTGTACAAGTGCCCAATACAGGGATGTCTTCATCTTGTCTGTTTGCTGATTCATTCCTACCCTACACCAGGTTTGTGTCTGTGCTCTGTGGACAGTGCCTGGTATGGGTGAGACTGACCTGTGAAGTTGCTCCTTTTTAAAAGCGTAGCTTCCCTCATCCAGGTTAGACAGACCAGGGCCTGCCGACACCTATCCTCTGCTTTCTCTTTGTGACTGGAGACTGACCTGCCTTCTATGGATATTGGGTGAATCCAGAGAAGGTAGCAGACAACTAATTCTTCTAAAGCCCCTTAAGACTCAGAAAGTAGGCATTTCAGAAGGTTCAGAAAGTCTCTGAAGCAAACCAAATTCACAAGACTCCTTTTTCCCCAAAGTTATACAAACAAGGAGGACTAGTGGGGAGATTAGTAGTCCCAGCTGCCTGGCAAAGAGTCTGCGACCTTTGGGTTGCTTGTCTGTCACACACACAGCTCCAGGGCTGTAGTTCTCATGAGCTATGGCCTAGGCTGGGGCAGACTTTTCATGACGTGACCCTTGTGTCACCAATACTTATGTAAATGTCTCCAGTGAAATCACTGGTTACCAAGTTGGACTTGGGTGGCATCTTTGTCTTAGTCTGTTGTGGGTTATCTATCCTGTGAAGAGTGACATTTCCCTGTTTACCAATCTTTCTGGACATTTTAAAAATTCAGCAGCCCTGGGTCTTGTGTAACTGAAGTTGATGAAGGAAAGGTTCAGCCATTAGCTTTTCCCTCTGTAACCTAACTCAGGTGCACTTTGGTCATCATGAAGTTTTGAGGGCAGCATGCAAAATACACAGGAATGTGTTTTGTTCTCAACAACTACATAAACTTTATATTTGGGGGCAGGAAGATGCTGACTACCAGAAGGCATTTCTAAGATAGCATCCAGGTGAGGACAAAGTATAAGCAGTATGAATATGCTTAGCCCAGGGAATGGCACCATTTAGAAGTGTGGCCTTGTTGGAATAAGTGTGGCCTTATTGGAGTAGGTGTGTCACTGTGGGCATGATCCTCATTCTAGCTGCTTGGAGGCTAGTCTTTTCCTAGCAGCCTTCAGAAGAAGATGTAGAATTCTCAGCTCCTCCTGCACCATGCCTGCCTGGACACTGCTGTGCTCCCATTTTGATGATAATGGACTGAACCTCTGAACCTGTAAGCCAGCCCCAATTAAATGTTGTCCTTATAAGAACTGCCTTGGTCATGGTGTCTGTTCACAGCAGTAAAACCCTAACTAAGACAGCCAGCATCCTCCAGACACTTCCTGCACTTCCCTCACTGTAAGCCACTGTTAAACAACTGTTCTTATGAAATATGGTAGAGATCCCTCCCTCTAAGAAAATAAAATCAGTGATGATACGCCCACTTGGTGCAGATAATCAGATTACATGTTTCCTCTTGTCTCCAAATTTAATCAGGGCTATCATCTGTCTGCCCAGGAAGAGCCAGCCCTGCTTAGCACCACCCTCCAAGCAAGGCATCCCTCCTGGCTCACCAAGGATTTGAAGCACTAATTAATTATCGTATCCTTCTAAAGCAGTGTCCTGAGATGACAGGTGCCACGTGCTATTGTAGAAGCAGAATTCGCAGAGAAGACTCTGAAATGTATTAAGAAGTCATTTCAGGGACTGTGGGATTAGCATAGTTGACAGAGGGCTTGCATTTCTCACAGAAGTGGATAAGCTTGACCTAAGTGCTGAAAAAAATGTCATTTTGCATAATTTATCTTTATTATTACAAAAATATTTAATTAAGAAGAGAAACAAACAAAATTAAGCACAGCATTCAACTCTCATTCACTCAAGTGATGACACTGGGTACAGCTTCTCAGTCCAGAGAGCACTGGCCACCCTGGGGACACTTAACATATTTGATACATGTTATTTGGTCGTCCTAATTCCCCCCAAACCTTGGGTGACAGCTGCTTCTGGCATTTAGTGGGGAGAGGTCAGGGAGCCATTAAACATATGAACATGTACTCTCCCCTACCAAGGTGACATCTCTTCAAAATGTCAGGGCTGAGATTAAGATGGCTGATGTGTGGATACATGTGTGGGCATGTGTGTGTGTGTGCGCGCATGTGTCTCTGTGTGTAATGGGTGTATATGCATGTGTGTATCTCTGTGTATGTAATGTGTGTATCTGTGTCTCTGTGTGTCTGTGTGTATCCATGTGTATGTCTCTCTGTGTGTAATGTGTGCATGTCTCTGTGTGTGTGTATCTGTGTGGTGTGTGTATGTGTGTGTGTGTGTGTGCACTTCTTTGCATTTGTGAGTATGCAAGTGCACATCCACAGCTGTGAATGTACCTGTAGAGGTCATAGGTCAACCTCAGCTGTTACTTCTCCCTTGTGTTCTGAGAGAGTGTCCTTCATGAACTGGAGTCTGCTGACTAGGCTGAACTTGTTGGCCAGTGTGTCTCAAGATGATTGCTGTGGGAAAGCTCCTTATTGACAGAGTGTTATTCGAGCCCTTACTGGTCAAACTCTCAATGTCAATAAAATGGGCAGAAAGGGGGGAGTAATTGGGTACAGTCACTGTCACCTCTTAAGCTGCCACCCGTCTCGTGAGAAATTAGGAAGCGCTCACAGTGATGAGGTTCCAATCATTGATCACTTGTGTCATAAATGTACAGATCACTTTGTAAACACAGACAGTAACAGCACTGATCACATGCTGCCTACTGTCTAATGAGGCAGCAGCCTGCCATAGCTGTACAAACCAGTGATCCCATATTTGAATTCCAGGCCATGTCCAGGTGGACACAAACTGCAGAGCAGCTGGTCCACATAGGGCTGTTGGCATTTGGTGTTGGTTTTGGGAACCCTAGGACTCTGTCGTGAGGCTAGCAAAACACAGCAGAAGAATATAGGTGTTTGCAGGGTCTTCCAGTGGTCAACTGCATAGCCAAGGTGTTTGTAGGGTCGTCCAGAAGTCAACTGCACAGGCAAAGCTAGCAGCCCGCCTTTGTCCCTTCTCACTGCCTTTCTGAAGAGAAAAAAAAGTGAGCAGATTTTGTCTAGCCCTGCCCTCTGAGTGAAGGTAACAGGCCTGCTGTCAGCCAATGTTTCTGAGGTGGATTTACATAAGGAAGACATTCGGGCCACCTCACTCAGAGTCATGTTTCTTTTCCAGTCATGAGCTCCTAAAGGCCAGGGGAAAGGGTTGGCTCCTGCAGTTTGCAGGGTGGACCTGCAAGTCTGTGCCGGTCACCTCTGCATCACCACAACCGACAGTGCAGATGACCGATGTATAAAGACAAAGGTTGATCTGGTGGGTTCCAGGCTGTGACAGGTGGTCCCTTTGGGTCTGCCTGAGGCATGACAGAATGCTCAGAGGAAAGCCACTCACCTCACAGCCAGGAAACCAGAGAGAAAGGGTCAGAGGTCAAGACCCACAACCCCTTCAAAAGCTCCAAAATGAATGAGGCCCAAATCCTTCCACAGAACTTCCGCTCCCGAAGGTGCTGAGCCTGTGCACAGCTACACATGGCAACATGATAACAGATGACTGGTCACAGTTACACATGGCAACATGATAACAGATGACTGGTCCTGGTATATGGATTTACATAGCCTGGCTTTTACCATTGACCATTATGGCACACTAAATTTCTCTTTACAGAGAAGTATAATGGCCCTGAAGCAGACTTGGCAGCCCCTGGAGGGTTGCAGAAGAAGGCCATCTTTCTCCACAAGTGTCCCTCCTAGGCCATCTCAGGCATGTCCACCCTCATCCCTGAAGATGAGGAGCCAGATATGATGGTTCTAACCTTGTTCAAACCTGGGTGAGTGTGTCCAGTTGACTCTCACTTCTTAACAAACAAGCATAGGGATATTTTAAAACATGCAGATCAGAGGCCCAAGATGTGTCCTGGACTGGGGAGGAATGCCCTGTGAAGACCTTGCGAAGACTGAAGCATGACACTTGGGAACGATATTTACCCCGCACCTAAGAGTCCACTCTGTCCCTGTTGCAGTCTGAGAGCCAGAACCAGCAGCAAGACACAGACTTGCGACTGTGGCAGCTTGGAGCTGGAATGGCCCCCGAAGGCCCTTGGGTTGGAAATGGTCTCCTGAGGCACTGCAGGGAGACGGCACCTCCGGGAGCAGAAGTTCTGTGGAAGGATTTGGGCCTCATTCATTTTGGAGTTTTTGAAGGGTTGTGGGTCTTGACCTCTGACCCTTTCTCTCTGGTTTCCTGGCTGTGAGGTGAGTGGTTTTCCTCTGAGCATGCTGTCATGCCTCAGGCAGACCCAAAGGGACCACCTGTCACAGCCTGGAACCCACCAGATCAACCTTTGTCTTTAAACATTGGTCATCTGCACTGTTGGTTGTGGTGATGCAGCCAAGCAAGTGTGCTCTCACTAGCACTGCCCCAGGCATGAGAAGAAGTATGATGTCATGTGACATCACATCCTGACAGCGGCAGTATGACATCATGTCCTGACAGTGGCAGTGTAATATCACATCATGACAGAAGAATTATGACATCACATCCTGACAGCTACCACATCGCATCGGTAGGTAAAAGTGTTTCTCAGAGTCACTGTGACTCGATGAAGTCATCTGAGTATCTGAGGTCTGTGTTGGTCAAACCATTATTCCACAGCATGTGACCCCGTCCAGAGATTCATGTAGCAGTTACTGGCTCCTTCCAAGGAGCAAGAGAGTCAAGTGGTATGAAACGTGGGGCCGCTGGGGGTAAGACGTGTGTGTGGGGGGGTCTTAGTTAAAATGCACTCACCACAGCAGCAAGGGGGCAGGGCTGGCTAGGGAAGAGCTGGGGTGTACAGAGGCAAGGTGAGTGCTGTACACACTTGTAGGGAAGGGAAGTCGTAGGGCAAGTCTTCTACCAAGTCAAAGGAGCTTGGAATGAGCATGCCGTGAGCTAAGTCCGCCCGCTCCCCATCCTGGACTGCCTGAGAGCAAAGTTGTCATATGGAGTTTGAAAACAGCTGCAAATGTGAATTTGGGGTAGATTTAAAGTGAGGTACCCATCCCTGTCACCACGGTCACTGCCCAAGTGCCCAGGAGATCATCAGTCCAAAGCCTGTGTGTGGAGGACAGAATGTCAGCCTGGTGTCAAACACAAGTGTTCATGGAGATAAGCAGACACAACAGATCCATGGCTCAGTAGTCACACACTGAATGTGTTTGGGATCCCTGCTCAGCTCCCGTTCCTCCACACATCACCTGCTTCTGGGGACTCATAGAAGCATGCCCCAGGCGGCCTGCCCTAATGCATTTATGTAACTCTTCCACAGATGGTGTTAAACACTACTCCCTTTATTTCACACTTGAAGTGCAATTCTTCAGCCTTTTAGCTCCATCACAGTTGTGAAAACCTGGGCATGTTATCAGGCCACCGATACAAAAAGCCAAAACAGATCTTTTCCACGTGGTAAACTCCTAGCTAATGCAGTCACAGGGTGACTTGAAACAGCCCCAGTTTTCTAATTAACAAGTGTGTGTGTGTGTGTGTGTGTGTGTGTGTGTGTGTTAATCTAAGTTCTCTGATGCAAAATGCAGCAATGGTAGATGTAGTGGGCAACTAGCAATGGCGGGGTCTCAGAACACTGATTAGAACATGAAGAATTCCTTTGTCATATCTCCTTTCTTAAAATAGACTCTGAATGCACTGCAGAGACAGAGAGTAGAAGACAGGCATGCCAAGGCAACAGAGACTGACAGAGTACACTATATTCTCTTTTGAGATTGTTACGAATGTTTTCTGTGTGTCTCATCTATGTGTGTGTGCATGTTAGCCTGCACCTGTGTATGTGTGTGCACCTGTGCAATGGGAGCCTGTACATGTGTATGTGTATGCACCTATGTATGTGAGCCTATACCTGTTTATGTGTGTGTGCACCTGTGCCTATCAGTGTGCACATGGGTATGTGTGTGTGTACCTGCTGTATATGTGTGTCTACACATGTATGTGCACCTGTGCATGTGTGCCTCCACGTGTGTATGTGTGTGCACCTGTGCATGTGTGACTGCATGTGTGTGTGCACATAATGCATGTGTGACTGCATGTGTGTGTATGCATGATGCATGTGTGACTGCACGTGTATGTGTGCACCTGTGCATGTGTGACTGCACATGTGTGTGTGTGTGTGTGTGTGTGTGTGTGTGTGCACATGATGCCAGATATCAGGTGCTAAAAATTTCATTTTATGGTGTATGGGTGTTTTGCCTGCATTTTGTCTGTGTACCACTGTCATGTGTAAGCTGGGATTTGAACCTGGGTCCTCCAGAAGAGCAACCAGTGCTCTTAACCATTGACCCACCTCTCAACCTTACTATTTAGAGATATGAATTTGGAGCTTTCTGATTTACGCAGACTGATTGGCTCATCTGTCTCCATGTTCCAATGCTGAGATTACACATGGGTACAACCACACTCAGTGTTTGCTACAGAGTTCTGAGGGTTGAATTCATGTCATCCTGTGTATAGAGCATTGACTGTCTTCATCCCTTTGACACCTGGACACAACTCTCCTAAATCCAGATGTCTAGACCCTAGGGTGCTTGTGAGTATGGAAATAAGAGGTCTGGCAGTTCCAATGGTTCAAAACTATTGGCTTATCTTATCATAGTCTGATGCGGGGACTGAAAGTTCAAGTTCTTGAATGCGTTATACCAAGTTCAAGGCAAGCCTGGGCAACTTAATGTCGCCCTGCCTTAAAATGAAGTCATAAGAAGAAGCTAGAAGCCATTGGCTCTCACTGTGACATTGAGTTAGAATCCTGAGTCCTCTGTAGTAGAAGGAAAGAACTGAAGAACTGGCTCTCTAAAATACACGCACGCACGCACACGCGCACGCGCGCACACACACACACACACACACACACACACACAAAACCAAGAAATGTAAAAAGAGAGCTGGAGGTGTATGTCAGAGGTAGAGTGCTTGCCCAGTAAGTACAAGACTCCAGTAGTTTAAATCTCTAGAAAAAACATGCTGCTGGCTCTCTCAGTGTTGGCCTGGAAATTTACATGTATGAAACAAGTAAATGTCAGGACCACATCTGTACTGAATATCCAGTGCCAGGTGCATGGGAGCACATGGCAGTTTCTGCCAGTGTCACCATTAAGGCCTCTTCCTTTGCAGGCACGGTCCTCCAGGACACAATCCAGTCCTCAGCTGGCTGATGAAATGAGCAAAGTGGTGTTCAAACACGATGTTCTGGGAGAAATCGGAACCTTGTAAATGTTCACCTAAGAAATCCTAATGCGATCCCTTGGAATTTGGTAGAAGACCATGCCAGGGAACCCAGGAGGCTTTGTGAGCTGAAAATCACCGTGACCTGTTAGTTCCACCAAGGTTTGTGTCAGAGTCTGTGTTGGGAAGACCTATTTGGGTACTGAAGGGCGGATTCTGAGTAATAGCTCGGGAGATCCAGGGCTCGCTCCTCCTCACGGCCCTGTTAAGCTGTGTTCTCTGCCCTGTGCTGCCTGGTCTTATCCTGGGGATGGAGAGCTGTTGCTCAGTAACTACATGACAAATAACTCCCTACCTCCAGATCTGACTGCACAGAACACATCTCATGTCACAGTCACCAACAGAAAAAGCCTTCTGCTGTCTGTGGGAGAGTCCTGAAAAGCAGAGGAGCCACTCTCTGCTTTGCCCAGAGTGCTCAGAGCTCTGTGTATCCGGAAGAGACCATGGGAAGCATTCTCCCCTGAAGAGAAAATGCCTGACACGGATCCTCAGCCTTTCCCTCTGTTTGCTGTTTGAAATACACATTCCAGTTTTGTTTACTGAGAAGAAAGGGCAGCTTTGTAGTTCCTGTGATTAAGCAACTCCTTCTTTAACTCCACTTGCTTGATTGGGCTGCGTGCCTCCCTGGCTTTTCTGTGACTGATGGAGCCATTCAGGAGGGCTGATTGCAGCTGTGGGCAGGACGGAGAGTAAAGCTGCTTCACTCTGATTTCAATCGCTTTAAAGTGGCAATAGGTGAATTGGGGGTAAGGAATACAGGAAAACAAATACAGGTAAATAAAAGGAGGGTAAAAAGTGCCAAGACGGAACACAGGGCTGTTTACATTGTGCCCTTTTCACTCAATAGAGTATAAGGCAGAAAATGTAAAGTATTCTACTAAAAAAAAAAAAAAAGGCAATTTAAAGGCGGAAATACCTGTGACTAAATGGAGAGCCATGAAATATTATAAACAGGAACTAATCCGTTGTCCTTGTTTGCCAGGCCTGGTGTGTGCAGCAGCCTCTTCCACAGTATTTTATATTTCCCTCTGAGTGCTTCTGTCTGTCCATGCTTCTGTCTGTCTGTCCATGCTTCTGTCTGTCTGTCCATGCTTCTGTCTGTCTGTCCATGCTTCTGTCTGTCTGTCCATGCTTCCTGTCTGTTTGTCTGTCTGTCTGTCTGTCCATGCCCCTAACTCTTTCCTAGGTGACTGTGACATTCAGAGGGAAATGATTTTTCCTATCACAGACCCATCATTACCTGTGCTCCAGTGTCTCCTGAAAGATGGTTGGATGTGCTTCAGAACTTCCAGAAAGACAAGTTCCCCCTCTGGCTGCAGCAGCTTCAGCTATTTCCTTCACATCATGAGACTCCTGGCCAGTTCTTTGAGGCTGTCCTCTCTAAAGTCTGATAGACAAAGGGAGTCCACACAGTCGTCTCTCTTCACAAGACTTTCCTCCCCTGAGGCTTGAGTCCAAGGCAGACACCAGAGCCTCATCCTTGCCTGGAATGCAACTGACAATTCTCTAGTACATGTTGTTGCTTAATTATCGTTCTATCATTTCATTAAAAACAATCTTAGTCTCTTAAATCTTCCCTCCCGATTCCAAGGAAAGAAAGAGAAACAAAATCTAATATGTCCAAGGAGGAGATGACCACCACACCATGGGCTCTGGGTCTGGGTGCTCAATTTTCACAGTTATATTTTAGATTCAAGAGTTCAGCACTATCTGCTTAATGATATGCGATTTTGGAGTAAACAGTTCATTTTTCTTCTAAATGAGCGCTCGGTTTACAGAAGTGAGAAAGCTGTGTGGTTTTCAGCGGTTAGAAACAATCTCCATGGTGCCCAAGACCTCCGCCGATTATTTTGCAGTAACAGTGTTTATGTTACTCACATCTCTAATATCAAAATGATGGGGAGTTTTGTTCCATCCTTGTGTCTCCTGGACTTGTTTCCCTCATTTGGCTTTAAAATCCAGTGTTGCACTTAACCATAAAATCAGCAGAGGGACATTCATGCTCACAGCTGACATATGCCATTTCCGCCTACGAAGGTGACACGCTGGGGTCTCATCGAGTGACTCTTGGACACAGCTATGGATATTTCAATTCTTGTGATGACTGATTGCAGTCTCTGAAAAGCCACAGGCAGCTGAAGCCCAAAGGTGGGTAGTAGGTAAGATGAGGCCACGCCCAGATGCCGTTCACAATGCAATACTGATGTAAAGCTAGCTGTGTACCAGGGTCCTGCTTGCCTATGGATCTTCGGTTCTCACCCACCTGTAAGGAACCCATTTCCAGAGTCCTTTGGTGACAGTGGCAAGAAGGAAACTGGGCGTTGAACCCTGAGCTTCACACATGCTCTCTAGCACTGGACTAGGTCCTCAGCCCTCACAGCCTTTTCAAGCAGGGTCTCACTAAGTTGCTCAAGTTGGATTTGAACTTGGGACTTTCCCATGCCTTCCTCGTAGCTGGGATCTGGGCTGGAGCTAGCAGGCCTAAATCTTGCTCATCCTGTGTGTTCTGGCTGTGTCCGCTTTCATCCCACAGGATGTTGGTTACTTTTATTAGCCTCCGTTTTCCCGTTTAGAATCAGGATCATGAAGCTGTAAGCTGCAAGATGGCCATCTAGGGTTTCTTAACTTCCCACCAAACAGTTTTCTTTTGTTTTTTTGCCGGATTTACCCTTTACCCCATAATGCCCTGAGCCCTGAACTCCTTCCTGGCTGATTCAAACTCTTCTTTTTAAAATTTCATTTTTATGAGCGTGTATTATATTGGTGTGTCCACAAAGGCCAGACAAGGACCCTCGGGAGCTGGGGTCTTGGGTGGTTTGAACCCCACATTGTGAGTGCTGGAAACTAAACTCAGATCTCTGGAAGAACTGCAGATCTTCTTAACAGCTGAGATGTCCCACCAGTCCTCACACAATACATTTTCCACAATTCTTTTAATTTTAGTCTTCTGGAACCTCTCATGGTAGACTTTATTTTTATAGCTAGTATGTTATTGTTGACTCATAAAATAATCAAATCTTTATTTTTTTAACTTTCAAATAGAATTTAACTACTTATTTTTCTAAAATGTTTAAATTAATTTTTAAAATCATTTATTTTTCTGTTTTTAGAGTTTTTTGCATAATCTTAATGTGCTCATGATTTCCTCCTGTGAGGCACTATACTAAGCACCTTTTCATTTTTCTCGTTCCTTATTTCAATATCTTATCAGACTTGGCAGTTTTACCTTTTTTCCCCTTCCCTTTATGGGTAATCCTTAAAAATTTAACACATTCAACTTTCAAAGTCTAAAGTGAATAAATATTTATATTCTCTTTTCAAAGAACACACAGACCTTAGAACCCCACGACTCTGATCAGCCCCTCTTAGATCTTCCTGTTCTCATTAGGGGTGTTTAATTTCCACCTTCTTATAAGCCACCCACATTAGACAATTTCTCAGGATCAAGTGCAGGGATTTAAAGGGATGAAAAATAGGATGCAGAAGTCGTGAGCAGGAGAGCCACGCAAGGGGTTCAGCAATGACAGAGAGAAGGCACAAGTCGTAATTAGAGTTAATACTTTGGAAATTTCCACAGCTGAGGGACAGGAATCCATACATCTAAGAAGCACAATGAACCCTGAGCTCCAGAAATGGAGCAGCCCCCAGTGAATCCTCCCAGGCCCAGGCAGCAGGAATCGACAGACACTCAGGACTTCAGCAGCCACAGGAAAAGCCAGCTGGGAAGACCCAAAACTCATGTCAGAAGGTGTTTGGTCTTCATCCAGTCCAGGAGAAATTTGGGGTGAAAGTTTAAGTTTGTTGGCATCAATCTATACCACATGCACCATTGCCAAAGAGCTTTTCAACATGAAGAAACTATGCTTTTTACATATACCATTGAAAGGATGTCTAATGGGAGATATTTTCAGAAGAATCCAGATGATGCTTCAATAATAAATTAAATATGAATTCTCAATGAAGTTACAATTTAGTTATTTAATTTGTCTTATCAAAGACCAACAAGCTTTAGTGTGTGTGTGTGTGTGTGTGTGTATGTGTGTGAGTATACATGTACATATGTATGTACCTATGCACACATATGTTTAGATATGCACATGTATGTATGTATACACACATTTTTAGACATTCACATGTGT
>JADRCD010229377.1:3433-28727 GCA_019843815.1 Montemys delectorum
CTGTATAATTCAAAATAATACATCACTACTAATATTTTCTTAAATGAACATAAATATATAAAGTAGTTTTATTTGTTTGTTTGTTTTGTATTTAGTAGAGCTTAAAATCTTGGCTCTTACTGTGGTAACTTGATACAAGAATTACAAATGTCAAGCAAAGCATTCAGTCTCACTCTTTGTTGTTTTCTTACAAGCCCCCTCCCAATTTAATTGTCTACATTTCTTTTGGGTATATAAATACTTTTAAAATATGTAAGCTGTTCTGCAAACAATAGTATAGTGTAAAAACATGAAATAAACAATACTAGTAATAGAGAGGCTGAGATAGGAAAAGCAAGATCTCAAGACCATTGATGGAAAACATCAACATAAGGAGCAGAACTACACCCTAGAAGAAGCAAGGAAGTGATCTTTCAACAAATCCACACAAATCTAATTCCACCTCTTACAACAAAAACAACAGGAAGTAACAATTACTTTTTCTTAATTTCTTAATGTGAAAATTACTATTACCAACATATTCTAATCGATTGAAATCCAAAAACATGAGGAATTTGAAATTTATTTACTGTCATCCAGTGGTCTCTCTAATTTGGTAATTGAAGAAATAGGTCCAATATTTTACAATCCATATACACTTTCAGCTTGTTTGTTCATGACAGTGTCTTGCTGGATCTTGGGACTCTTAAAGAAGAATTGGAGAAAGGAATGCAGACCCGAAGGGGATAAGAACTCCACAGGAAGGCCATCAGAATCAATGGACTCTTGGTTCTTTCACACCACTAACCAAAAGATTTACATGAGCTGGACCTAGGCCGTCCCACATATATGTAGCAGATATGCAGCTTGGTTTTCATGTGGTCCTGAACAACCTGAGCGAGGGCTACCCAAAAGCTGCTGCCTGTATGTGAGATATGCTCTTCCAGCTGGGCTGCCTCGTCTGGCCTCAATGGGAAAGCAATTCTTTCTATCCTGTTTGAGTTATTTTTCTTCCTAAATCAATGTTTCAAAAGCATAATAAAAAATACTGTAATGTTTAAAAAACTGCATATATTATATGTTTGGCAGTTACTTTAAAAATTACATACAATTAATTTGTCAGAGCTTTTTGCTTTATGTTAATTAAATGGCTAAACACTTGTTCTTGCGTAAGATTGTCCTATCAGCATTAGTTCAACTCCATTCTAGAAGACTGCAATAGGGTGTTTATTACTTATGTAAATTCGGCTAATTACACACTAACTCGGTTATCTTATTTATTGCATTTCAATTAGTATCCTTTTAATAGTCACTAACTCTTTAATTAACTCATAAGAATAAGAGGTGTCTTGTTAAATGTAAATTAAATAGATTTAAATAGACAATAGATTGCAAATGGTAGATTTACTGCTAATGCTATAGAAAACTGTTGCTAGCGGTTCTAAGTGTACTTGATACCATCTGCCTCTATTTCTAGTCAAGAAGAAAATACTATTTCCTCTGAATTCTCTTTAGCCCAAGGATATAAGTAAGACAATGACCAAAGTAGAAGTATGTTTCTTTTTCTGGTTTGTGCAAAAGTAGATATATTTTGAATTTTTTCTTATTTCAAAGATTGTACTAAGGTGTGAAAATTCAATAAAAATCTTTCCTCATGTGTAATTACATATACTAAAAATAATGTATTGATGTGTCCTGGAGAGAAAGAACAAAATCCTCCAATGCATCCTCAGGTGACCTCTTGTGTCCTAAGAGGGAAATTAATTAGCAGGACATCTAGGTGGCACTGTAATAAGGGCAGAGGGGACCCACAACAGCAGGCTTACATTAGAGCTCATTTTTGTTGGTATCAGTGTTTCCACTTTAGCCAGTAACTTTCTCAAATGTAGATTAACATCTTACCTTAGCTGGGAGGAAAAACTACTTCTATTGACTACCAAGTTTAGATCCTTGTAAGACAATTAATGGAAATTTTTGGAATCTTTATTCATGTTTGGGGGCTGCCAAAATCTGCTGCTCCAAACATTGTAGGCAGGCAGGCAGGCAGGCAGGCAGGCAGACAGACAGACAGACAGACAGACAGACAGACAGACAGACAGACAGACAGACAGAGGATAAGATATGGCTTCATTTTACACACGCGCACACACACACAGGAATACACACACACAGACATAGACAGGTCTTTAGCTAACAGATGGATGAATTTGAAAATAGAAAAAAATGTAAATACATTTGGTCATAATTTGAGTACTTATAACAATGATATAATTTAAATGTTGGTAAGGCCATAGATCCCTAAAAGTTCAAAACAAAATATTTAATGTGTTCTCTCAAGGTAATAAGATGTTAGTATCATTGACAAAATAGTTAATTGCTTAAATATAATGGAAATAACAAAATGTGAAATTAATTTTAAAAATTTACTGAACACATTATTTTTCACATTCAAAATTGTATCCCTCTAACTTATGTGCTTCCTCCAACAGGGCACCCTCAGCTCCTCTCAGTGAGCTGAAAGCTAAGACAGTGGAACCATTGACTGCTGCATGTTCTGCCATGGACATCATATATTTCACCTATTTTTTTCTGCTAATCAGTTCTACCAATAGAGACAAAATAAGGCTTTCTACTGTACATTCCTTCAAAGTTGCTGTTGTTGTGAAGTTCTATATTGAAATACCTCAGAAGAACTGACAGAGTATAGAAAACCTGTGAACATTTTCTAAGTAACTAACCTTGGCAATATCCTGGAAAGAAAATACATGCTGCCATTCCCATGGAGTCTTATTTGCAGGAAAGAATCCTGGGGTTTATTTCTTAGGAAAGCTGTTATTATCAACACATTTCCAGCTTCACATTCTGAAACACCAGTTCTGAAGTGCAGCCCTCTGTGTGATACTCAGCAGTAATATGATCTAAGAATAAATTTCTTAAATTTTTTATAGACTAACACATTTTCAGAAATTTTAAATGAGAAATAGTGTACTGTTTTAGAAAATTATATATATATATATTTAATATCAGAAATATTTTGAGGTATTTATTATATAACTTCTGATTTTGAGGGACTTCCAAGTAACTGATGTATCCATCATAACATTAATAGATTATAGTAGACTTGAAACATGATCACTTTAGTAGGTATAAATTAAAATATGTTTTATTATATTTTTTAGATTGAGAATAGCTTAAAGATTGAAAATAAAATTGTTCTTAATTGTGAGCAATATTTGTTCATGATTGTGAGGATACAAAGAAGCTGTATCCACAAGCTATGAAATTTCTAATCTTTTAAATGCTTCTTATGGTAGTAAACATGGATGACTTAGATAACTACCTTTCACTGCTTTTCACCCAAGATCCATCCCTGAAAAGCTTCATAGGCTGAAACCTACTCCTGAGTAGGACACTGTTTGGAAGTGTGGATAGGAAACATTAACTGAGGAGTGCACCCTTAGGACTGTCATTTGCGCCTTTAACAATGCATCCATGGGGAGTTCTTGTGATCTTTATCCCTGTCATGATACAGAATAGTTTTTGTACAATTGCTTGTTTGGTGGTTTGCTTTGGTTTTGTCAAGGATACTATCCCTAAATAATATAGCTGTATAGCTTCCAATGGCTATATCTCTGACATCCAAGATTCTAAGACTGTGAAAAGTAACTTTTTTGTTGTTAACTGTTGTCTATGCGATTACATTAAAGGATGAACTATGACACCTTATCTTAAGTTTTTCACATGATTGACAGCTATGCTGACTATATACATTCTATCTTAGCCCCACAACAATAACCTAGATCCAATCCCCAAGACCTAGTGTTTCTGTAAAATCTTAAACTCCAATCCTCTCTAGATATACCTCTGTCTTCAGCAGTTTTGATAAACTACCTGCGAAGCTTCTGTGTGTCTTCCAAAGCCACTGCTTTCTTCTAAGTTAGTAGAAAACTCTCTTATGTAATACTGATGGCTCTTGTTTGTCTGTTTTGTTTGAATATTTCATTCTTCACACCTACATCTCACATATTTCTGTCTTTTCACCCTCAATTATTTTTCTCCAGTTTCAGAGAGACAGAATTTAGCCAATATAGGTATAATTTCATTACTTAATCTCTTGATGTATTTGTCTCACTTTGTGAGAATATATTTAATTTCTCACACCTAAAACAAATAAAAAGTAATCTTTCTGGACTACTAGTGCTCCTTCCAGTTACTGTCACGGACATGTTTTCCACTCTGCGAAGAGCAACATAAGCCAGTGAACTGCCATTTTTATATATGTTCACCTTATATGTAAAATTTCAATAAAATGATCTTTTTATAAAATCTACAGGCCAGTACTTAATTTTGTAGGCCTTTATATCTTACATTAAATTGTGATAATGTATCCTTTAAAATTGTTTAATTAACTTATTACCATACAATTTTCCCCTTTTCCTTTCCTCCCTCAGACTTCACCCTTTGATTCAAGGCAAGAACTACACTCACCTGTGGACATAATGATGTGGCTTTTATTCAATCGCTTGCTCAGCCTGATTTTTTTATAGAATGGAGAACCACTAGCCCAGGGATGGTACTATATACTATTGACTGGGCTCCCCCAAATCAATCATTAAGAGAATTCCCTACATTCTTGCCTATAGCTGTGTCATAATTTTTGTTAATTTTTTAATTCACTCTAGATTCTGAGTGCTTCTCCCAGCCATCCCTCCTTTCTTTCCAGTCCCACCCTTACAAATTCCTTCCTTTTTTCCCATTCCCCTTACCTAGAGAAGGGGAAGCCCCACTCAAGTTCAATGCTACCCTCAGACATTCAGTAGCAGCAGTACTAAGCACACCCTCTCCCACTGAGGCCCACCGAGGCAGTCCAGTTAGGTGTAGGGGATACAATGACAGGCAACAAAGTCACAGACAGCCTCTGCTCCAACTGTCAGGAGAGCCACATGAAGACAAGCTGTACATCTGCTACAGATGTGAAGGAGGGGCTAAGTCCAGCCCCTGCATACTCTTTGGTTGGTGGTTCATGCTTTGCATACCTCGAAAGGCCCAGGATAGTTGACACTGTAGGTATTTTTGCGGTGTCCTTGACCACCCTGGCTTACTCAGTTCTTTTCCCTACTCTTCCAAAAGACTCCCTGAGTACTGCTTTATGTTTGGCAGAGGTCTCTGCATTTATTTCCATCTGCTGTGGATGAAGTTTCTTAGGAGACAGTTATGCAAGCATGGCAGAGTGTCATTAATAGTGCCAAGGGTTGGCTCTCTTACATGGGACAGATCTCAAGTTGGGCAAGTCATGTTTATAGCAGTTTCATTCATAATAACTTTTGGAGCCCAAAAGCCCCGGCCATCTTAGTTTCCATCTTGTCCCTAGGCCATCATCTACTAACTAACACTCTTTTGTTTCGTCCACTATCTTGTTTCCTTACCTGGAATTGACTCGGGACATTTTACCATAGGGGGTCTTCCAGACGCCTTACAATGAGGATATTCCTTTCCAGACTTTTCACAATGAGAACACTCCTTTCCGGACATTCCATGTATGCTAAGGTGTAACCAAACAATAATGCGGGTTTGGCCCATGCACCTGAGCAAATACCTTTGTGATCTGTAATTTTATTTTATTTTTTTTAATTAGGTATTTTCTTTATTTACATGTACATTTTCCCTTTCCCATCTTCCCCTCCAAAACAAACAAACAAACAAACAAACAAACAAAAGCAAGAACAAATAGCCCCTTTCTCTAGAGTAAATTGAGACTTGATCAGAATATTTTGTCTTGTCTCCTTCCTTCGTGGTGTGTCTCCTGTTCCCAAATTTGTCTTTGCAGTTCCCTCTTCTCGAGAACCCTGTTAAGTCCTGCAGGTCGAGGCAATAAGAACCACAACTGGAAACAACCTAGATGTCCCTTAACTAGACAGAGAAAATGTGGTACATCTACACAATACTCTACTATTCAGCTATTAAAAAAAAAAAAAAAAAAAAAAAAAGACATCATGATCTTTGCAAGCAAATGAAAGTAACTAGAAA
This sequence comes from Montemys delectorum, assembly GCA_019843815.1. Taxonomy (NCBI): domain Eukaryota; kingdom Metazoa; phylum Chordata; class Mammalia; order Rodentia; family Muridae; genus Montemys; species Montemys delectorum. Next base: position 9,440 of record JADRCD010229377.1, read on the forward strand.
ATATCATCCTGAATGAGGTAACCCAAGCCAAGATTGATAACATGGTGTACTCACTTATAAATTTATATTAGGCATAAATTACAGGCTAACCATGCTTCAATCCACAGACCCAAAGAAACTATGTAATAAAGGAGGACCCAAGGGAGGATGCGGGTATCCCACTCAGAGGGCAAAACAAAATAGTCATTGGAGGTGGGTAGAGGGATGGAACTTGGTGGGAGAGGGAGTGAGAAAAGAAAATGAGATGAAGATCAGGTGTGGGAAGAGAGGGGCAGGAGAGGGCTAGGAATAAGAACTGAAATTTATCTGGGATAGTCACCTCTGGGTCTAGCTAGAGACCATAGATGAGGGCAGTTCCTGGGAGTCTATGAGAGTGATCCTAACTGAAATTTCTACCAGATCAGGATACAGAGACTGAAGGGGTTACCTTCTTTAGCAGGGCAGGATTTCCACTGGAGAGAGGGGAACATCAACCCATCCAAAAAATCTTCAACTCAAAGTTTGATCTGACTGGAGGATATGCAAGGATAAAGATGGAGCAAGGTTGGAGGGAACTGCGAACCAATGGCTGCCTCAACTTGAGACTCATCCCAGGTAAGAGAGAAAACCCCTGATAGAGCTCTGTCTTATGGAGGCAGTTTCTCAGTTAAGGTTCCCTCCTCTCAGACGATTCGAGCTTGTGTCAAGTTGCTATAACAAACTAGACAAAGAACCAGAGACAACTAATAATTGTAGAGAGAGGGAAAATTAGCTATCATAATTGGATATTCGATACAAAGCAATCACCCTAGAAATTATATGCATCCAAACCACAACAACGAGACTGCACAAGTTGCGTTTACACATGTATGTTTTTAATATATGTAACCAATAATTATTAAAAACAGATCATTTATTTGAGGAATGAGTGGGTGTAGGACATAGGAATGGTTAGAGAGAAGATAGTAGGAGTAATGTAGTTATATTTTCATTTATATTACTTTTAATAAAAATGAGACAATAATTTTAAAACCACCCTTAATCCCTGTCTAATTCTATCTGAATTTTATGTCAATTTCTCCACCAAAGTATTTATTAACTTCACATTTTAAACATTGTTAAATTTTCATATGTATAATGGCATCATTATTGACTTCCTCCTTTTCTTAATTTCCAATTTCTCTATCACCTCATAAATTCCTATGATTTTCCACATGCTACCCATGTAGAAAAATATAAATGCTATGTCTCCAGAGTATCCATCTAAATCAAAATGTTAGGATTGACCAAAGTAGGAACAGTTCTTTAAATGTCCAGGTTAGATATGAATTATAAAGTTGATATTAAATTAAATTTTCAAAATTTTCAAAGTGTTTCATTAGTGACAAAGGAAATGTGAAGTTTCAAAAAAATAGTTATTATACCATATATATATTATATATAAAACACTTTGCTAGAAATAAGCAAATTGTTTTATCTACTTTGTTAAAAATGATGATATTTTAATGATGTAAAACTAAATTCAAATGCCTCAAGTGAATTATTGAAAAGTTGTTTTATTTTTATAAGTAATTTCAATTAAAATATAATAGCATTTCTTCTTTCCCTTTCCTTAATTCAACTCATTCAATATTCTTTCCCACTTCCTCACAAAATGTTAACCCATTTCTCTTTGGCTGTAAATATTAAATATATTTGTATATGTACTTATATATACATATGTATATGTATATATGGTATATATTATATATAACACACATATATATACATACATATATGTGCATATATATATGTAACACACACACACACACATATATATATATGTATATGTTCACTAATACACAATACAACCTTCTGAATCAATTAACCCTATTTTGATGGGTATAAATCTCAAGTCCCTGAATTTCATTTTTAGTTGGGTCTTCACCCTTGGGTTTCCAATACTCAAAGATTTGTTGTACTACTATATCATTGAATAGATAGTTGAAAATAACTCATTTTCTTATTAATAATTTCCTGCAAAAATATTCAGATAAGTTAATTATCAAATGTAAGATTACTTTATCAGATCATTCATGATAATAAAATATTTTAGTGTAACACTGTCTTAAACAAAATGAGTTATTGTTATAGAAGAGAACTCTAATAAAAAATGATGACTGCTATCAAATCCTACCTGATAATTATTTTAGGAACATTTCTAAACTTGGAATTTTTTGAAAATAAAGTTAGAATGATAGCACTTAACATCTTTACCATTTTCATGATGTGATGCTAAATACCATTTGTACAGAAAATATTTAAGTTGTGTGGATTTCTTAATATATTTTTAACTAAAGTCAGTCTGAGGTTTGGTTAGATGTTATTACAATACAATGAGAAATTGATTTTCTTGCTTTGTGTAGCCACAAGTTCTGAGAGAAAGGAGAAAGGAAAGTTTGATTCTATTACTTGGCTCAATGTGGAAGGAATGACAAGCTGGGGAAAATGAAGAGCAGAATCAATAAGTGCTCAGGTAATATTTCCTTTTTGGTGACAATCATTTCTCTTACATAGGTCTGAAAATTTCCCATTCTTTTTCCTTTAACTCCATCGTCAAAGTTTATAACCATTGACCCACAAATTCAATATATATAGAGTCAATAACAAATGATTTTCTCATTTACAATATCTCTTCTAATTCTTAAAATGTATTAGTAATATAATGTTGAAATTGTTATGTCAAATAATTCATAGTACAAAAGTATTTTCAGTGTTATTTTCTATGTATTAGAATGAACCATTCTATTAAAACCATCTTATGCAATCCTTCTACAACTGGGATATTATCTAGTGCCACAGTCAGTGTTTATTGCTTCCTTCATAGCCATTTATATTCAAAGGAATATAATAAAACTACTCATTTTATGTAATTATAGAACTTTTTGTACATGGTAGCTCTTCGGAATATGAGAAGACAAATTATCAAATTATAGAATTCACTAAAACTAATTTTTTTTAAAGATAAATGCTGTGAATCCTTCCTAAATATGTTTCTTTACTAGCTAAAACAGAACTTCTCAACCTCCTTGGTCACAACACTTTGGCAAATCTCTAATTCAAAGATATTTACATTGTAATTATAAACATTAGCAAAATTACAGTTATAACATATGAGCAAAAATAATTTCCTAGTTGTAGGTCACCATAACATGAGGAACTGTATTAAAGGGTCATAGCATTAGGAAGGTTGAGAAACATTGGGCTAAATAAAAAAAAATACCAAAGTTATCCAGAAATTTAATAAACTTTCTTTTTCATACTCATGAGGTTCCATCTTTCACCCATCAAAATGGTTACAATGAAAAACTCAAGTGACAGCTCATGCTGGCAAGAATGTGGAGCAAGGGGAACACTCATTCACTGCTGCTGGGAGTGCACAATTGTACAACCTTTTTGGAAATCAATTTGGTGGTTTCTCAGAAAACTGGTAATAGTTCTACCTCAAGACTCACCTATACAACTTCGGGGAATCTGCCTAAAAGATGCTCCACCATATGACAAGGACATTTGCTCAACTATATTCATAGCAGCTTCATTCATAATAACCAGTATCTGAAAACAACCTAGATGTCACTCAATTGAAGAATGAATAAAGAAAATATGTACGTATACACAATGGACTATTATATGGTTATTCAAACAAAGATATCTTCAAATTTGTAGGCAAATCATCCTGAATGAGGAAACGTAGATCCAGAAAAACACACATGGTATGCATTTACTTATAAGTTTATGTTAGCCATAAAGTACAGGATAATCATGCTATAATCCACAGACCCAAAGAACCTAAGTAAAAAGAATGCTTGAATATCACTTCAGGAGGAAATAAATAAATAAATAAATAAATAAATAAATAAATAAATAAGCAAACAAACAAAAAGACATCTCGTGTGGATGAAAGGAAGTAAATGATTATAGAAGGTGCATGGCAGGGAACAGAAGAAATCAAGTGTAAGGAGGAGTAAGGGAGAAAGAACTGGGAGAGAGAACAGGATAAGGGCCATCCCTGGAATGAACTAGGAAACTAGGAAAAGTTAGTTTCAGGAACCTATGAAGGTTCATAACAATAAGAATCATAAAAATAGGTGATATAGAACCTGATCCAGCCACCTTTAACCAGGCAAGATTTTCAATGAAGAGATTGGGGACTCCAACCAACCCATAAATCCCTTCAACCTATGATTTTCCTGCCTACAAAGATGTGCAGGGATAAAGATGGAGCAGAAACTGAGGAAACAGCCAACCAATGTCTGGCCTAACTTGAGACTTATGCCATGAGAAAGAGCCTACTTCTGACAACTATTAATGATATTCCCTATACATGCAAACAGTCACCTAGCCTAACTGTCCTTTGGGAGGCTTTACCAAGGATCTTATAGAAAAAATGCAGAGACCCACAGCCAAACATTAGGCAGAGCTTGGTGTTGGAATCTTATGGAAGAAAGGGAAGAAGGATTGGAGGAGCTATTGAGGTTAAGGACATCACAAGAAAACCTACTGAATTGACTAATCTGGGCCATAGGGATTCATAGAGACCAAACTACTAACCAACGAGCTTCATTTATGTAACAGATTATAGCTTGGTCTTCATGAAGTACCCCTAACAATTGAAGTAGGGGCTTCTTCTGACACTCTTGCCTCTTCTAGATCCCTTTTCCCTAATTGGGCTGTTTTGTCTATGCTCAGTAGAAGATACACCTAATCCTACTGAAACTTGATAATACCAAGGCAGGTTGAAATCCATTGGAGCCCTCTCCTTCTGTGAGGAGAAGTGGTAAGAGTAAGGGGGAAAGAGGAGGAGAGAGAGTAAGAGACTGGAAAGAGAGGAGGGAGGAGAAGCTGCAATCAGGATATAAATTAAACACATTAACTAAATTAATAAATACATTAATTAAAAAAGGGACAGCCACTCATAATTTCTTTTTATCAGTTTGCAGAGAATTCTTTACAATGTATTTTAACCGTATTCAATCCCTTCCTATTACTTCTCTTAAATCCAACCTCTTTTCGATTCAAATAACATTATATTCACTTTTTCTTAAATAAATGCATCAAATTTTTAAAGACAAAAATCTCACTATGATCATATTATAACCCTTCATGTGAAACTTGGTTTAAAATATTTGAAAGAAATTCTTAGGCAAATGGATGGAACTAGAAAATATCATCCTGAGTGAGAAAACTCAATCACAAAAGAACACATATGTATGCAATCACTAATAAAGTGGATATTAGCCCAAAAGCTAGCAATACCTAAGCTACAACTCACAGACCACATGAAGCTCAAGAAGGAAGACAAAATTGTGAGTGCTTCGGTCCTTCTTAGAAAGTAGAACAAAATATTCACTGGAGCAAATACAGAGACAAAGTGTGGAGCAGAGATTGAAGAAAAGGCCATCCAGAGATTGTCCCACCTGGGATTCCATCCTGTATGCTGTCACCAAACCAAGACACTACTGTGGATGACAAGAAGTGCTTGCTAACAGAAGCCTGTTTTAGTTGTCTCCTGAGAGGCTCTGCCAGAACCTGACAAATACAAAGGCATGTGCTCCCAACCAACAATTAGCCTGAGCATGGGTCCCCAATGGAGGACTTAGAGAACGGCCCAAAGGAGCTGAGGGGTTGCAACCCCAGAGGAAGAATAACAATATCAACCAATCAGACCCTCCAGAGCTCCCAGGGACTAAACTACCAACCAAGGAGTACACATGGAGGGACTCATGGCTCCAGCCGCATATGTAGCAGAGTATGACCTTGTAGGACATCAATGGGAGGAGAGGCCCTTGGTCCTGTGAAGGCCCGATACCCCAGTGTAGGGAAATTTGAAAGCGAGGAGGTGGGAGTGGGTGAGTGGGTGGGGGATGGGATAGGAGGTTTGGGGGGAAACTGGGAAAGGGATAACATTTGAAAGGTAAATAAAGAAAATATCCATAAAAAATGGGAAGAGAAGAAAAAATATTAGCAGGAAGAAACTCTAGCTAGATATCTATGGCATGATTGCCAGACAATGATCCCCTGCTTTGAGAGTAAGTGTCCATTACCTTTGTAGTACATCTCCTATAAGTACTGGATTCTGTGGGTCAATTTGTATAATCTTTGGAGGTAAAGACAAAGAGCTTTCGCAGAACTGTGTAATGGAGATGCTTAGAAGGGTAAGGAAGACATCTTGTAAAGAAAGATTTTGCTAGAACCTATTTCATAATCATAGTCTCTGATACAGCCATTCATTTTAATGAAAGTAGTGTAATTCACCCTGCAGATCATTACAATAATGTCAAGATAGTGACTATTTTCTAAATTTACCATTTTATTCTGTATACTTATAAAGAAGATCAACTATTAATTAAATAACTATGAACCAAAGATTTATGGGTAAAGGTTATAAAAACAACATCAGTATATTTTAACATGCTAATACTTTTATGTTAATAATATCTATCAATATTTACTTAGCAAATACACAATTTGTTTTGTTTTGTTCTTTACTTCTGGTATCCATGGAGACAACAAGAGACATAGATCATAGCTTGGCAAAGCATTTTCTCAGGTAATTACTTAATTTTCATAGCTTTCAAGCTATTACTAGCAAATCGTTGGGTTATGTCTCCAGGCATTCTATTATGCCATTGCAAAACGACCTTAGAGAAGCTTAAACAGTGAAGGTCATTGAAATGCTCATGCTTACTGCAGTTCCTATGTGACTGAAAGGAAACCAGGGAACTTTCCTTTCATAATTTCATATGGAAATAAAATAAAAGCCTTAATGATGAGCTCCATTTACTGTTTATTGCAGTAAAATGAACTGGAAGAATTGAAGGTGTTCTGTTAACGCTGGATAATAGAAAACACACATAGATATCTTTTAGTGGGAAATGTTACATGATGCTCTTCCCTCTCCCCCTTTTAATTTACTTTTAAGACACTTGTTGCTTTAAGAGGCTAGATTCTACAACCATATACAATCATAACACTGCTGTGCAGAACTCTCTTTGGCTCAGTAACTATGCATTGTCTTCATATTTACTACTTTACTGCTCTTCTCAGTGTCTAAGTCCTCTATGATTTTTGTCCTGTAGTCCTTCCAAGTTTAATCATATAGTATTCAAGTTCCCATTATCTGCTGAAAGAATATACAAGTCCTATCTTTTCGTCAGTTTGGGGAATTTCTCATAAAGCTTTGCCTGCTGCTTCCAGCTTCCTCATGCTTATGTCTACAATAGTTATCTCCTTTGCTCTCACATTAATCTCTCCATCTTAATGAATTGAAAATCTCCAGAGTTGAAAGTGAAGTCTCTCTATCGTTTGAGGCCTTATAATATAAGGCTTTAAGTATAAGGCCTTATAATATCTCTCCGATATAATACATTTTCCCTTTGTAATGTTCTCCTACTTCAAGGCCAGATCATTGGTCCTACCTTCGTAAGATCCTCTATATGAACAGTGTATTCTTGCTGAATGTTATTTCACCAGACCCTTTAAAAACCAGCATTCCTGCCATTTGTCACATTTCTAACAGGAAATATAATTTACAATTTAACAAAACAGGAAAAAGAAATTCCAACTATTTGTATGTTTCAGCAATCCAATGGTCACTATGAAAGGCCCACATGGTGGATTTCCACTACTCCACTTGCTCACACTTTCAAAGATGTCAAATGTTCTGGACTTGAAATGTGATATTTCTGTGGAAAGTAAGCCGTGCAAGCTTCTTTGTTTGATACATTATACCTTTATTCTTTGTTGCTGCTGTTTTTTGGTTTTGGTTTTTCACTTTTTGACCTTTGTATAACTAAAAGGAAAACTATTCAATTATCATTTCTCAATAAGTTAGTAATGTATTAATTTTATTCAATTTAATGACATTAGAAGACTAGTGAAAAAAATGATAGTCATCTTTTTTGTGTGTTAGAAATAAACTTGTGCTGGGTAAAAGTTAGAATGATGGTCATAGTATATTATCTTCATTCTGACTCAAAGCAAAGTTGTGAGGCTCTTTATATTAGCTCTATATAATGATATTTATGTGCACATTAGTGTTTATACATAGCAATTTATCCACTTCAGGTTTGGCAAGATGGCTTAGTGTGTGTTGGCACTTGCTGAAAAGCCTGAGGATCAGAATTTGAGGCCCAGCCTCTAAAGATAGACAGAGAACTAACAGACCTTCACACACAAGTTATGGCATCTATTCTTTCTCATACAAGATATTAAAATCTATAAATATTGTAGCACACATCTAATGTTATAATAATTATTGTACTATGATAGATATTTCTTGAAGATTACTTAATTGTATTTTATGCATATGAGTGGCTTTCATGCATGTATGTATATGTACCATATGTGTGCCTTTGGATCTCAAAAAAAGCATTCCTTCTCTCAGATTCAGAATTACAGATTTTTATAATCATCATCTGGATGCTAGAAACTTTACTTAGGTTCTCAAACAGAATGAAACAGCCCAATACAACATAAAACAAAGCAAAACAAAACAAAAAGTACTTGGGTTCTTATCCATGAAACCATCTCTACAGTCCACTGAGAGATAAGTTTTAGGATGCAGAAGGAGCCAGTGATAGTTCAACATTAACATAACTACTCCTCAGATATTACAAATCAAAACAAAAGAAAATCATTTTAATTCACTTAAGTGTCCACTGAAAGACTAAAGATAATATTTCAGGTCAAGATGTGAAGAGAATGGAACACCGTCATTTCGTACTTTCAGTGGAAATATAAATTAACAGGAAAGCTGTTGGGGAAAGGGGGCCAGTTCTTCAAAACCTTAAAAGTAAGAGTGCCATAGGACTTCCCCATTTCCAAACCTAGGTATAATATAAATAAATAAAATCAGCATACAAAAAAGACATTTGCACCCTGAAAGAGCATACAAATGCTATGTTCTTCAGCTAATGAACAAGGAAAAATTATATAATACACAGATATTAAATTCTTGTCATTAGTGATCACATATATAGAACTGGAAATCATTATATTTAATGAAATAAGTCAGAAAAAGAAAGAAAAGTACTTGTCATTCACGTGCTATAAAAAAGTTGACCTCATTGGAGTAGACAGTAAAATGCTGATTGCCAGAGCTTAAGAGACCCAAGGGGAAAAGGTAGATATTCAAACATGGATCAACATGTATTAAGTTTGAGTTAGATAGGAATAAGAATTTTCAATATGCCATTGGTCACTAGGGTTAGTATAGATAACATCCATGAACTAAATATTTCAAAAATTCAGACACAATTATTTTAAATAATTCAACATAAAATATGGTAGCTTTAGTTATCTGATAAAAACAGATAAATTTAGTTATCTTATGATTAATAAATCTCAATGTATCACATGATAACCATAAAATGTACACTTTTTTGGAATTGTGAACTGGATAAAAATAAAGTTAGATAACTATAAATACATGCATTTAGCACTGTGTAAAATGAGAATTCATTACCATTCCTTTTGCCTTCTCATAGCTATTAGAAATAAATTATATGGGGAATCAATATAGAAGATGAAAAGTTGCCCATTACATATATATAATCCTTTTCCACAAGCAAGTCCTCAGACTATTCACCTTCGGTGTCTGTAACCCTAGCAGGAGAAAATTACCTACTTTCAAATTAAATCTAACCTTTCAACATATTAATTATTTATGCATCAATTTCCTCTCTGAGCATTCTCATACAGTGTTGTTCACATGCCTTGACTTTTGTGACAATGAATAAGGATGTAAAAAGGGCTGAAGAAATAAAATACTCTTGGCTGAACTGATTTTAAGGACTTTCTATTTTAGGTCCTTGAAGAATATAGCACTACATATGTCACATGTTCTGAGCATTAGACATTTCTAATCAAATAAGATTGTTTGGCATAAAAATATGCTAATGCTATCTGACATGTTAATTTGTGACTAATAAGGTTGTTGCACAAGTACTTACATTTAAAAGTTAATGTGTGTAGAATTTAAATTTGCAGAGAAATATAACTTTAAAAAAACTAAATATTACCATAATATCCTTACACTGCCAAAAGTTTGCTGAATTTACTTGTGCTAATATTATTGTCTCAAATATACTTCGTTTGACAAGTGGAGGCATGATAATTTGCTTTTAAACTTCAGAGTTCTTGGATACTGACACAGCCATATTGAACATTCTGACTACAATAGTTTCGGGGAAGTATATTGTCAAAGCTCCAGGTGACTATAATTTACATTCAAAGGAATTTCCTTGTACCATTAAGCTTTTACTGCCTTGCTGAATTTAGCATGTTCTTGGAAGTCCTAAAAACTACAGATACCTGATTTCCTCCCCAACATAATATGATTTAGTTTTACTGTGTTGTGGCCTGAGAATTAGGTCTTTTAAAGTTCTCCTATATGACGTCATTGTCTAACACAGTTACCTCATTAATTACCAGCTAGGTATGAAATCTTATGTCCTCATATGTATATGTCAATGACATGTGTAAATGCAGATTTAGACATGGCCATCCAGACTCTTTGGAAAGCAGTACTGTGTCGTTTCTACCTAAGAGTTCAGATTTGCAGTTCGCAGAAGTGATTCATTATCTCCCTTCAAATTTCCTTTTGACTTAGTCTGTGAAACTCTTTCATGTGAGACTTCTACCTCATATGACTCAAGAGCTGGTGTTATTATACTGTGAATCTACAAGTTTCCACATAATCTGAACAAGGAAATAAAGATATTGTCCTTGAACTATTTTACGAAATAAAGTTTTATGTAGCAGTTGTGAATTCATCAGACTTGTTTAAGCTATAGATATATGATCACAGATTATCAAAAATTACTATGCTGATGTGTACTCTTAAGTCGGGATCCCATTAAGTACAACCTAACAAAAGTACCCCAACATCTCAGCATATTCTAAATCTTTCAACTCCAAATTCTGCAGCTACCATGAAATGTAGAAAAATAAAATAACCAATCAGTTATTGGTTAGTTAATCCCACAAGCTTTGTGCTACTATTGTGGTAACACTTCTTTCTTTTAGGCATGTCATCATTGTAGCTAAAAGACTTTGTAGGTGGATGTTTCATGTTTACATTTCTACTTTTGTGGTGTGCAGAGTACCCTCAAGTACCAGGAACACTGGACAGTACGGATGAAGGCTCTAGCTAGGCACCTTCTTGACTTCTCCATGTTTATTTCGTCTTTTTTTTTTTTTTTTCAGAGCTAAGGACTGAATCCAGGTCCTTGTGCTTGCTAGGCAAGTGCTGTACCACTGAGCTAAATCTCCAACCCTGACTTCTCGACTTCTCCATGTTTTAATGAGCTGAGTAGGTATTATCTTCAGCAGTAGAAACTAATAATTATCATTTTATGCAGAGCAAACAATATCTGCGAAAGAACTTGTATATCAGGTGTATTTATTATTCTCTAGCTTTTGAAAAGGGTCTCCCATTGACCTGAACAGAAAACAAGCCCCAGAGACTTCCTGTCTCAGCCTCTCCAGGGCTAAAGTTACAGTCATGTGCTGCATCTCCCAGCTTTATTGTGGAAGCTGTTATCATACCAAGGTCTTCCTACTTGGTCGCAATCACTTTACAAGGTTATATGGCTTTAGCTGCCCTATCCCATTCTAATATCAATAATGGTATAGGTATTCTTTTCAGATAAGGATGATAGGTTTTCTGATGGGAGAATGTATTCTGTGATGTGAACTTTTCCTGAGGCGATACAAATAAAATGTATTTTCTTCTTAGTCAAGGGAACAGCAGCAGAACAATAAGTGATTGTGCTGAAGCTTAACTTTACAAAGCAATGGATTGAAATGGAGATTCTTGTAAGTCATGGAAAATTCATGGGCAGCTATGTCACTGTCTTAAAAAATGCTTCTTCTCTGTCTGCTAGAAATTATTTAATATCTATAAATCCTAGGGGAAGGGTGGGCCTCTTGAGTCCTTCAGTGATGGAAAGCTAATGGGCCTGCACTTGTGCAGATTTACTTAAGGTAACGTAATGTAATAATGTCACCTGTCAATCCACAAAGGTACAGGACAAGTTTGGCAGAGAAGAGAGTTGTTCCATAGTAATTTCTTAGTCATTCCATTACCTGTAACACAATGGACAAAGAAGCAATGCATTTTTCAAATCTTAACATCATCGATAACTTTGTTTCATGAGTTTCTTAAACCAGAACACAGAGTTATGAATATTTTCTTTTTGTTTGTTTGTTTGTTTTTCTGAGACAGGGTTTCTCTGTATAGCCCTGGCTGTCCTGGAACTCACTCTGTAGACCAGACTGGCCTTGAACTCAGAAATCCACGTGCCTCTGTCTCCCAAGTGCTAGGATTATAGATGTGCGCCATCACCTCCTGGCAAATGGTATTTTTTTTAAAGATATATTTATTTATTTTATGTATGTAAATACACATTGTCACTCTTTTCAGACACACCAGAAGAGGGCATCAGATCTCATTACAGATGGTTGTGAACTATCATGTGGTCGCTGGGAATTGAACTCAGGACCTCTGAAATAGCAGTCAGTGCTCTTAACTACAGAGCCATCTCTCCAGCCCTGAATATTTTCTTAAAGGGTCACAGTCAAGAAGAAGTACATGATTTAAGATTAAAGCTATACATTCAGATGAATCTGTAAAATCTGGTTACATTGGACCAGCAAGGCCTAGTAAGATTTGCTATATTTTTATTTTGCAGGCAGATTAAAAATAAACAGCCTGAGTGTACAGTCAGACAGCAGATTAAGTAAGTGGTCTTAAATATTCTCAAGGCATATTATTAACCACTGGAAAGTCCACCAAAGTTCTGTCTCTTTGGTATCAAGAAACATTTTTCAGAAAAAAGAATATGTGTCACAATAGTAGTTTACCAAATCCTGGTTCAGTAAATGAAACAATTTAGCCTTAATTTGTAGAAGGAGCTGATGATACTATTGGGAATGGTACTCCCAGGTTCCTCTGTGGCAGATCTACTCCACAAAGGCACTTCACTGAAAAAGGAGCAGGAGGGAAAGGGGTTCAAGAGAGAATGGAATAAAGGTCTTCCAATATAGAATAGAAATGACTCTCAAAATGTTGGGAATAATAAAAGTAAATCTACACAACTTAAAAAAATAAGACTTAAACGTTTTTCTTTAGTTTAGTATAGCTTATTTCGTTAGACAAAAATGTATATTCATGTAGCTGTATGCTCAAATTGCATGTGCTAAGAGCCAAGTGGAAAGTTTTCCAAAATAATAAAAATTCCCTCTAAAAGTAATTTAACTAATCAAAGTATTTCCATGTGTATAAATATCTACAACAAGGACATGAGCTCTACCAATACTATCACTAATTATATTGATTTTTTTTCTGAAGATAATTGTGAAATAAATATATGTAAATACAATCAAACATTTAAAATCATATATTTCCTTTCAAGTTCAGATCCAACCCAAAGACAAGAACATTTATCATGGTTGGCTATTCTTGTGGGATTCATTTTCATTTTGAGACTGATAAAATAGAATTCCTTTATTTTGATGTCTTCTGTATTCATAAAACATAGCTTATGAGCTTTATAATGTGTGTTCCTCTCAGAAAACTCATAAAATAAATATCAAAACGTACAAAGCACAGGAGTGTTCAGATTTTTAACAGAAACACACTTTGCTAAAACAAAGAGATGTTCAAACTCCATGCACATTTTGACCTGGCCTTACAGCTAATTGCAGCACTGAATGGGTCAGGTAGTTTATTGAGAATATACAGCAGATGTTTTGGAGCCTGTCATGGGCATTCAATTTTATCCTACTTGTAGTGTATTCATTTATGGTACCGCCTTATGGTGACAGTAAGCACACTGTGACAGAGGTTTCAGCAGGGAAGTTGCATAATCTTTGACTTCTATATGCTAAACTTTGCCTTAGATAATCCTTCATGGACTGACCTCTTGCATTATTGCTGTAACTTTGGCTTTACAGTGCAAATATAAATGAGCTTTAGCCAACAATAGTCCCAAGATGAATAATATCTAAACTATATGTGTGAAAGAAACAACAACCAGAAAATACAACACACACTAAATGTACACACACACACACACACACACACACAGACACACACAAAATCTTTCTGCTTGCTGAAGAAAATAAAGCTACAATCCAATATGTCTATAAAATCTTCTCTAACTTATGTGAATATGAATATCTGTAAATCTACATATTAGGGAACTCTTAATTTGAAATGTGAACTGTTAGGTAAAGAAGACTGTACAAGATCAAAGGCTGGAACTTGTCAGGCGCTCTACAGTTGTATTTAGATTGTTTGATGCAGTGACTTTCTTAAATAAAATTCTGATATTTTTTTCCAGAAAAGTACAAAAGATCAATTACCAGGTCCTGGAAATAGTAGTGTGAGAGTTCCAATGAGCAAATTGAGCAGCATTACCTTTTCCCTTGTATTTTGTTTTAAAAACCCAGACATGGAAGCTTTGCTTACAGTCTTTGTTATACACAGTCCTGTATTACCACTTCCAACCAAAGAAATATATTGTTTGAAGATAAAGATGAAATTAATATTTTTCAATACTTTGTTTCATTTGTAATAAAATAAGTTCACAATACAATATATTCCCCAGAAAGTAAAGACATCCTCCCCCAATTTCTTGAAGTTTGCATCAGTACACTCTAAGCTTTGTATAATCACTTTGATATGTAGACATAAGATGACTTAATTTTTATACTTTTGTAAAGAAACAACCTCAAAGGCTTTTTAATATCTACTACACCTATCAAATATATTGTAAATATTACATAAATGTGAAAAACTTGTGTCATCAGGGTATTGCAGTTAAATCTCCAACAGCCATTTTTATGGAACATGTATTTTTAATGAATTCTTGAAGAGAAGGTATGAGCTGTCTCTTTCTGTCATCTGTGTGGAAGGATTTGCTGACAATGAGGATTGTCCAAACATTGGAGCTTTGGATCAACAATGTTTCTTAGTCATATTTGGGTGATATAAATACATGTAACATGTTTATCAGTGGTAAGAAGACTATTTAATGATTATATTGTTTGAAATAATATGATTTTCTTTCATAAAACATATTTTTTACCCTAATTAAAAGATTTTGTCCTCTGTTTGATACATATCCTATACTTTTAATAAGCTTGATTCCTGAGTATAACTTAATGAATTTATACTCACTACATGTTAGTGCTGAGCACTTTTATTATGATTGGAGACCTCAGCTGACAGCCATATACCTGCCATTTTCCCTTCCTTCATCATTCAGAACCTGGAAAATTGATGCAGCCACATTTGACCATTGGACTGAAATGGAGGTACTACATATAGCACCACTGGCCAAAAGTGAAGCAATATATACTTTTTAAATATATTTTTTTCTTCTGTGGTCAAAATAGGTGTCCTAGAGGACAGATATGAAAGAAAAATGGCTCTAATTGCTACTAAGAAGTAGTCATTTCGAGAACATGGATTCAGATTTCAGATGTGCAAGAATTAAAGTCTTCTAGTGAAGCTAGTTAAACTAGGGTATTTATTAAACAATTCTTCGTACCTTAATAAATAGAAGCCCTAAAGATGACTAATAACCAATTATCTGGGCAACCTTATACATTCTTCCTTGTCAATCAACAGTTTTAGCAAATATTTTTAAGTTTATAAAATCTAAATCTTGACCTGATTAAGAATGCAATTAAGATTATATGCATGAAGTACATTAATTTTCCTAATTTTCTTTTGAAATATGCAAAGTAATTTTTGGTAGATAATTAGAAGTTAAAATGATATACTCCCTAAAATTGATTAACTATAATATGTATTCCTACATAGTAGTTATTTTGGATATTCATATATAAGTATGTTAATTGTTGATTTATTGGATTTTTTAATTTTAAGAAATTTAAATTCTTTTTAACTTTTAAAAAATAAGTGCTTTTTAAAGAATTAAACTAGAATGATCAAATGAGTTTAAAGTAGCTTTGAAATTTTATCAATTAAGAATGCCAAAATTGCCAGGTGGTGGTGGCGGCGTCGGCGGCGCATGCCTTTAATCCCAGCACTTGGGAGGCAGAAGCAGGCAGATTTCTGAGTTTGAGGCCAGCCTGGTCTTCAGAGTGAGTTCCAGGACAGCCAGGGCTATACAGAAAACCCCTGTCTCAAAACAACAACAACAACAACAACAACAACAACAACAACAACAAAGAATGCCAAAATTATGATTCATGGTAAAGTAGAAGACAAATAAGGAACTTCTGTTGGAGTTTAAACACTTGGGGTGATTGGGTAGCAAATGGCTCAGCAGATAATGCAAATCTGGTGGCTTGAGTTCAATATCTAGAATTCAAGTAAAGATAGGATAGAACTGACTCCATGAAGTTGTCTTCTGACATCTATGTGCTCATGAAGACTCACACACATATCTATATACACAAACACACACACACACACACACACATGAGCACACTCATGTGCATGCACAAACACTAATATTATGTTGGCTTTGATGGAAAGAAAAAGACACAAGTTTGGATGAGTGGAGAAGGCTAAATTGTATCTGTGGAGAGTTGGGGTGGCACACTGTCAGTATTTTGAAACATGTATATAACTCTCAAAGAACTAATGTTTTTTAAGAAGAGTATGCATAGTATCTAGTCACTTATAAGTGGATGTCAGCCGTAAAATACAGGATATACATACTGTACACCACAAACTCAAAGAAATCAACAAGAAGAAAGTCCAAGCAAGGATGCTTGACTCTCACTTAGAAAGGGGGAATAAAATAGTCATAAGAGGCAGATGGAGGGAAGAAACTGGGTAGAAGAGGGAATGGAAGAGGGAATTCAAGATCAGGTCATGGAGGGACACGAAGGAAGGCCAGTAGGCCACGAGAATGAATGGAAATCTACAACTGACTGGGGGAATTGGAGTAGGGAGCATCACAAGAAAGAGAGAGACCTAGGATAAAGAAGGCACCCAAGAATCAATAGGTATGTCTGTAGCTGTGACTCATAGCACTAAGGACATGGAAACTGAAGAGGCCATCTCCTGCAGCCAGACAGTAACCCCACTATAGAAATAGGAACACTAACCCACACACAAAATTTATCCTGTCTACAAGAAATGTTGGGGTGGGAGATGGAGCAGATGTACTGAGACAAGAGCCAAACAATAACCTGGCCCAATATGAGACCCATCCTATGGACAAGCTCCAATCCCTCATACTATTAATGATACTCTGTCATGGTTGCAGAAAGGAGTCAAGCATGGCTGTCCTCTGAGAGAATCCACCCAGTAAGTGACTCAGGTAGAATCAGATACCCACAGCCAAAGAGTGAATGGAGCTTGGAGACTTTTATGGAAGAATAGGAGGAAGGATTGAGTACTCTAAGGGTGTAGGAACTCCACAGGAATACCAACAATTAACTAATGTGGACCCCTGGGGCTCTCAGAGACTGAAACACCAACCGAAAACCATACATAGACTGGACCTATGCCCACCTACATGTATGTAGCAGATGGACAGCTTGGTCAGGGTTACCCCAAAAGCTGTTGCCTGTATGTGGGATTTGTTCTTGCTGTGCTGGAAAGATGGGTGTAACCTTGCAGAGACTTGATGTAGTATGGTGGGGGGATACATAGGGAGATACCCACTCAGAAGAGAAGGAGAGCAGGTATGAAGGGAAGGATTTGTGATAGGGTGACCTGGAGGTGGGCAGTGAATATAATGTAAAGAGTAAAAGTTAAATACATAAATAAATAAATAAATAAATAAATAAATAAAATTTTAAAAGAAAATATGTTAAAACATGTCACTTCAATAATACTGATTTGTAATTAGGCTCTAAGAAAATTTAAAATGGTAAAATATAAGATGCAGCGGAACTTCCAGTGAAATGAGGGAGACATCAACCCACCCTTGAAACCTTTTCCCCTAAATTTACCTCTCTACAAAACGTGCAGGGATAAAGATAAAGCAGAGACTCAGGCAATATCCAAACAATGACCAGCCCATCTTGAGACTCACCCCATGAGAGAGACCCAAGCTGGCACTATTGATGATATTCTGCTATGGTTGCAGACAGGAACCTAGCATGCATGATTGTCATCTGAGAGGCTTCATCCAGCAGCTGATGGAAACAGATGCAGCCAAATATTAGGCAGAGCTCAGATAGTGTTAGGGAAGAATGGGGGGGGGGGGGATTGAGGGAGCCAGAGGGACCAAAGACAACAGAAGACTTATAGAGCCAACGAACCTGGGCCTATGGCAGCTCAAAGAGGCTGACTACCAACTAAAGAACATGTATGAGCTAGACCTAGGCCCCCTACACACATCTAGCAGATGTGCAGCTTAGTTTCACGTGGGTTCCCCAACAATTAGAGTGGGCCCTGTCTCTGATTTGGACTCTCTTCCTTACCTTTGTTCCCTTTAATCTAGCTGAGATTCCTTGTGTGGCCTCAGTGGAGGAGGATGTTCTTAGTCCTGATGACACTTGATGTGCCAGGATGGTTTGGTAGCCTGGGGTGGGGGCTTCTCCTTCTCTGAGAAGGGGAAAGGGGAATGAGGGAAGGGGTGTGAGAGAGAAAAACTGGGAGGAGAGGAGGGAGGGACTGAAATTGGGATGAAAAGTGAAAAAAATAAAATAATGAGTAATGATCAACAGCTTTAGAAACACCAATACTTGAATATGCTATAATCAATTTCTCAGCCATATTTCCATTGTTAATAATGTAATACCACATAAAGGATTATTATAAAGAAGAGTCTGTACAGACACATATTCCTTCTCCATATCACAAAAAGCAGATAGCATCAATGAGATGAAAGACAATGTGCTGAGAAAATGGCATTTACAGAAGAGATTACATGACAGATAACAACTAAAGGGCAAACTGAAAATGTTTACTTGCTTTATAGAAAACTTCTTCTTCAGTAAGTCAATCAAATCTGAGAAAGGGACATTAATACCAATTAAAAGAAGTTCCTGGATCCTGTGCCACAGTCCTTCATATGCAAATATCACTGGAAGAGAGCCAGTCTCCCAGGAGTGCAGACAAGCCTGTGAGCACAGGTAAGACCACCACTTCTGCTCAAATTCCTGGCCCAAGAGGGATCTTCCCAGAGCCCTCAGGACACAGGAACCAAGGAAAAGCCAAGAACAGGATCCTTTAGGCTTCCATCTGCACCTGGAGCTGATCCTTTGCCACATTTCTCCATACCCAAATGCCTACCAGAGAGAACTGGTCTCCCAGGACTACTGACACACA
>JADRCD010229378.1:3821-27674 GCA_019843815.1 Montemys delectorum
GGTGGAACGATTCCTGTTCACTTTAACAAAAAGATTCCCTTTCTAGTTTAAAATATTCTGGATGTGCTTTAACTTGCCTTGGGGTCACAGCACTTGTCTTCCAGGACTGATGAGTCTTGTCAGTTGCCCCAGGGTGAGAACTTTAATAAGCGAATTGTACACACCTGGTTTTGTAAAGTATCAGCCTAATGGGGCACTGAGGTGGAAGTCGGTACCTCCACCCTGGGTACACACCTGTCCTCCCCACCTCTTTTAAAAGAGAGGCCTCCAAAATTGTTGGCCCCCTATTTACCTTGTGAAATTCTGGTGTCGCTTAGCTCCCATGTGCTCTGGGAGTTTGGAGGGCTGTGATTGTGGATGCTGCACCCTAAAGGTTGGAAAACCATGCTAGCGGTGGGCTATGGGAAGTGTACAGGGATGCCTAGTTAAAAAGGAACTAGGCTGGAGAACAGTTGTCAGGCTGTGTTTCCCCCTGCCCTGCTCTTTGATTTGATTTCTGATATTTCTACATCCTTTCCTTAAGGGACTCTACTTAGTTACTTTAAGAGAGGAAACCTATTTCCCTGTTATGGAAAGCTAGACATCAGCCTTTTTTGATTTTTCTCTCTCATTCATTCACACCTTCATTTTTTTTTTTTTTCAAGTCTGGCAGGATTGGAAACTAGCCCCTGATGCATGCTGGGCAGATGCTCTATGTCCTGCCCCTCAACCACCAAAAGAGATTTACTGAGCATCTTCTACTTTTCCAGGTTTGTAGTAAATATTGGCTCTACAGAAATGAAAAACCTAGCCTGCATTCTTCATACTCTAGTATCTATGCCTGCAGTCACTCACTGGTACAACCGACTGCCCACATGGAAGTGGTCCATTGTGGTCTATTTTCTTTGGCTTTTATCTCATCTTTAATTGCTGGTGATTAACTCCCTCAAAGCTGCTTGGACAGCATCCTGGCTATCCCTTCAGCCTTGCCTGGCTCAGGTGATTAAGGTATGGGCTCACTATGGCATCTCTAGACTACTAATAGGTGTGACCATTTCTTGGAGAATTTGTGTTCTGGGTCACAGGGACTTCCAGTGTTGATCTCAGACTTCTCAGTTACCTTTCTGCTTTGCTCACTGGATTTTCAGAGTAGCTTTTCTCAAAGGCTCACTTGAGCATTCTTAGATGAGCTTCTGCCCCACAGTTTATAAAGTATGATGATAGAATTACTCTTTTGGCAGTGAAGAATGTAAAAATGGATTTCTTGGCTTTGACAAGGCTGTGTGCCCTCTTCAAATTTGCTGCATATGTAGACAGAAAAAAAAAAAAATCCTAATCATAAAATTAGTAACTGCAAGACCTCTTCCAAGGACACTGGTGACCTAGCCTCTTGGCTTGCAGTTTTCCAAAGTATCTTCCAGAATCCTTTTGGGGGTATGTACCAGGTTACCTCATGAAATGACTCATAAGGTAGCTCAGCTTCGCATCTCTGCCGGTTTTTGTCTATCTTCAGCCTTGGTTTTTGTTTTTCTCTGTAGCCCTTACTGGCTTGGAAATCTCTCTAAGCCCAAGTTGGCTTCAAACTCATGAGGATCCCCGTCTGTCTTTTAAGTGCTGAGATTACAGGCATGAATTGCCATGCCTGGGTCCAGTTTTGTGTGTGTGTGTGTGTGTGTGTGTGTGTGTGTGTGTGTGTGTGTGTGTACATGTGTGTATGTATGTATATATATACATACATACACATATATTTACATTCTATAGTTGAGCTATTTCCATTTAAAATTAGGAGGGGTGGGGGGAGGGATCCCCACTCCCAGTGATGCACCGGGGGTTTATCTTCAGAGCTCTGGAGAATGCCTGAGGGTAGCCAAATGTGACTAGGTCAGAGGGCATATGCTCTGGTACTGAATTCTCCAGGTCATTCTCTGCCTTTGTCCTCTGCCCTAAAGCTCATGTCACTTGCATCATGCTGTCATGCTAAACAATATTGCATGGTAGGGAGTGAGTAAGGGACTATGTTGTTCAATTATCTTGAGATTACTGCATTCTCCTGCCTGGAAACGTGCCAGCACAGCAAACAAAGAGATGAGCCAAGCAACTTTCTCTCCTTTCTTAAAGACTAAGTGTCGTCCTTACCGTTACCTCCTTGAAGTTGAGAGAATTTCTTTTTCTCTTGTAACAAAGAATGTGGCTAGTATAAGAACGCAGGAGTTTTAGCTAATTTGGTGAGGGTTAATAAGAAAGCAGAGGTAGAACAGAAAGTATATTTGGGTGCAGAAGTGAGATGATGAGGTTCTAGGAAAGGGACGGTTAATTGGCCTTTTCACTGTGTTGAAGAAGAGTTCTCTTCCTGGAACGAAGATACTGAAGGAAAAAAATATATTAAAAAAGAGTCAGAGCAGAAAAGAACGTTTTCCTTCTACATAAGCCACAAGGCCCCTTTGCCTTTTGCCACTGGAAATTCTGAACATTTTTTGAATTCCCAGATTTTCTTGATATCTTAAAAAAAAAAAAATCTAATGTTCAATTCCAGAATTATCTCTGACCATCTCTATTTTTGTTTTCTGAGTTATCTGTGTCCTCTGAAAGTTGAGACACAGTGGGTTTTTTTTGTTTGTTTGTTTTTTTGTTTTTTTTCTCTTCTTTCCCCTGTTGGCGGGGACACACAATGGGCCGCCTTTCCCCTTCTCTGTGGAAAGAATGGAAATGGAAAGCCGGGGACGCTCCAGTGGATCGACATTTCTTCCTCTGCTTCTGAAGTTAGGACAGTCATGAGAGAGAAAAAGATTTTCTCTTCCAAGCCCAGGAAAAGGACATTCCTTTCGGTCTTGGCACACAGTGTTGATCTCTCTGAGTCGTCTTCAGTCCCCTTAATAAATCACATCTGTAAATGAAATCACTTGTGAGCCCTTCCCCTCCACACTCTGATTATAGCCAAGGTGACGTTTTCTCACGTTTATCTGAAAGAGCTTAGGGTATATTTTCCTGGAATTTTTTTTTTTTTCTTTTTCCCTTTGGATGAATTCCCATTGTTGATCAAGCACATACAAGAGAATTCTCTAGAATTCTGAGAGCCATCTAGGCATTCTGTTACTAAACAGAGAAAAATAACTTTTTTTTTTTTTTTTTTTTAAAGAAGAAAGGTTTTTGGCTTTAGTTTTTTAACAAAAAGTTAGTTTTTCACCTATCTCTAAAAAGGAAATCTCAGTTTTCCTTTCTGGAAGTTTGAGATTTTTAGGTTAAGTTCCGTATCACACACGTCTCCGAATGCTGAAGAACATGCAGCCCACAATGTACTTGCTATTTCGAGAAGAGGATTCCATCCAAGGTTGTTGATTAAGACTTGAAGACAAGGTTTGAAATTGGTAGTGGCCCAAGGTCGTGGGTAGAACTAATGAGCCATTTGAAAATTATTAGCAGCTGGTTTAATAGAATTTTAATATGTACTACAGTGTGAGAAAATCCAGGCACAAGGTATTTGGACTGTTCCTTTTGAGGTCCTTTACTCTTGTTCTGTAATCCCGGTCCCATTTAACGAAAGAACGACTCAGAAGATTAAGTAGTTTTCTCTATGAGCATATAATGCAACCTTATTAGTCTCTAGGCTTTTGACCATTTTTTTTTTTTTTTTTAACATAACAGTCTGGCATCCTTAACCTCCTCACACAATCGGCATGGCCCTGTGTTCTCCCATTAGCACTACCATCCAATAGTTAGGCAATCTTACAGACTTTCAGGATCCACTTTCTCGTTTGTCCCTAATTCTTAACATTTTACTCCTATTTGAAAATATGTAACATTTAATTTACCAAACTCCAATGGAGAAAAAAGCAACTGGAAAATATTTTATACAGCATGATAGAAGAATGTGTTCTGTAGATCTGAAGGCACACACATGTGCATATATGTATGCAGGTAGAAATTAATCCAGACCTGCAATGAAGAGTACTTGTTTTCTTTATCGGTCATCTGTACCTTGCTAACCCAGAAACTTGACATGGAGGAGAAAGGCAGAGAGCATTCCACAGCGTTAATGGATTCCACAGCCATGAGTCATCTTGGCCCCAGGCTTGTTGCCTTGGCCTCATCCTCTTCCTGCTCTCAGAGGTCTGAATAGCTAGTTACTGACTTCAGAGGTGGGTGAGAAGAGAGGGGAAGACACAGGTGATAGAAAGCGAGAATTCCTTTCTATCTTCCGAATCCTAAAAATACACTACCAAAGCCTAAGAGGAGGGAAGTGAGATTTAGATACATCTACACCTTACATTGATTCGAAAGCCTCATTGTAAAGGAGAACAGGGATTATGTTTCAAGACATAATACATAAATACACACTCCACAGCCACCCCATGAAACAAGTACCCTCTGTGACCCACAGAGGTCAAGGAACTTCCCCAAAGTCATGCAGCTGGTTGATGCCAGCACAGAGACCCAAACCCTGTCTTCTGACCAGCCCTTTCCAGTACACCATGGGTGACTCACACACGAATGACAGATGCTTCCTAGACTTTTAAAGGAAGTTGAGGATATTCAGGGGACATCCTCTAACCTTGTGAGGATGTGTCACTGTGGAAGGAAATCTCCATGCTCTTCAGACTAGTCCTTGGAGCTGGGAGCTGACATGGCTTACCATGGCTTATATGGAATTGGAGTGGTGATTAAGAACCTGGGAACAATTTGGTAAAGTAATAATTACCCACTGGAACAGCCAGTGGTGTTATAACTGTTTCCCATTACCTTGATTCCTCTCAGAAGTGGTGTCCGTCAGGTTACCCCCAAAAGTGATGTGTTTAAAGCAACAAATAGGCCTAGATGGAAAAACAAAAGAGAAAATGCTACTGATATTTGGGAAAGACCAGAAATATGTTCCTTCCCTTCCCTTCCCTTCCCTTCCCCTCCCTCCCTCCCTCCCTCCCTCCCTCCCTCCCTTCCTTCGTTTCTTCTTTGGGTTCGTGGCTTTACTATGTAGCCCAGGGAGGCAAACTCAATCCTGCAGCTATTCTCTTGCCTCTGTCATCTGAATGCTGGGATAACAGACGTGGGGGGGCACCTTTTATGCCTAGCTTAGAGACTATTTTTTACTTGGCCAGATTACCTGTTGTCCTGGTTACCTAATGCAATCCTCTCTGTATTTTGTAAGGACCCCGGCCAGCTGTGTTGCTATTCTTATTTAGCGTATGAGAGATGTTCCTCAGGTGTAGCCTGAGAGAAAGCAGAGGCTCAGACAGGTTGAGTGGCTTGCACATGCATACAGATGTGTCATTAGAGTTCAAGATGGGAATGTGAAGCCAGGCTACTTGTATACTTTTGTGCAAAGCTGCCCGGAAACCTGCTTGAGTTTGAGACATGTGACCCTAGCATTCCTGGAGCGTTTAATAAGTCCCTGAAATTAAAGATGAAGATTATGTGTCCAAAGAATTTTCATATATTACTTCATTCAATCCTTCCAATGATCTTGTGAGAGACTGCTCCATTCACCAGTGTTTACGGGGGAAGGAATGGAAGCACAGAGTACTTACCTGTCTCTTTAAGGCAGCAGGCAGGGAGGGCATGCAGACTCAAGCCTGTAATCTCAGCCCTTGGAAGAGAGGAAGAGTAGGGCTATACAGTGAGAGCTGCTCTCAATCCCATCTCCATCTCTGCCCTCAATTAATGATGATAAAAACTCAAGCAGTTGTTATGTAGGAACGACTGAATTCGAACTTTGGCAGGTGGACTCTCAACCTCTGGTCCTGACTTCCACGATTAGTGCTGATAACCAAGCCAGGTGCAAGCAACTCCTCTTGGCCAAAGATTGTTTTGAGTCAGATCAGCGTTAGGGTTTGGCACGTTCTGAAAACATCAACTAGGCAATGGAATGGTCGTGTACATTACACATTGAAAAATACCTTTGTATCATTATTACAGAGGATGCATAAAAGTAATAGTTCAGTGTCCATAAAATACAATACCATTTTTTTTTTTTTTAAGTAGACAGGATCCCTAATTCTTCTTAAGGAAAATGGAAACATTTTCCAGGGCTCTTATTCTATCACCAGATGTGATTAGATTAATGTTTTAATTCTCTCCAGATGTTTAGCTGCCTGAGGTGACTACCACAGGTGAGTACCCTGAAAACTTTAGAATAAGTACCTTGTTCAAAGGGATCCTTCAGGGCTGTCAGTTTATTGTAGTCATAATGGTGGCCCTGAGCCACACAGTGTCTGTTAGGCAGGTCTTAGTGCCAGGTCTTAGTGGATGCGTTGTTCTAAGTCTGAAATACACTGGAGTTTGAAACCTACTAGGAAAAGAAAATATTTTTTATATGTTTTTATATCAATTGATGAAGTAATATTTTTGATAATTACACCTGTTTCTGGCTCCTAGAAAATTTAAAAGTGCGTGTGTGTGTGTGTGTGTGTGTGTGTTGTACTGTGCTTCTGTGAGACAATGCTAGCTTACTTCTTTTGCTCTCTAGTTAAATAAGAAATACATGAGAATGTAATTTTCATAGGTCAGTACACTTTTGACTGTCTGAACTATTTTAAACTATCTTTTAATATTCAATTGAAAGCATAATTTTCTATCACAAAGAACATACTATGCTTGACATGAGTTTTTAAAAAAAATCAAGCTCAGCACATCCCATTAGTTACTCTGGACCGGTCAAAAACTGGTGACCTGGTTGTCAGATGGAGTTCATCCAGGGTTAGCTTCTGTCTATCCTGTCTTCTAAATATCCTGCAGGCGTGGCCTTTCATCTTCACCCCAGTGTACCTTCCCAGCCCAGACTTCCTTTATCTCATCGGTAGACACTGGTTTCAGCAGCTCCCTTTGTGGCCTGTGTCTCACCACCCTCCCTTCCTCCAGAAGGCCTCCATAATGTGTCCTTTAAGCTCCAGGACACTGGTTACATTAGATTTTGTTCCTCTGATGTTCCCTGTTGCTCTCCAAAGAAAGGATGGCAGAGGAGACTCTGACATTTGAGACTACATAGACAACATCTTCTTCAGTCCTACTCTCCAGGTGAGGAAACAGCTTTTTTGTATCTTGCCTGAAGTCAAGATGGTAGGTGGAGCTAGGATGAGATCCTATGAGTGAATCTTTGCTAAAGACCTAGAGAGGGTCTTCGGAAGTTTTTGTTTGGTTGGTTTGGTTTAGTTTTTGGTTTTTCTAAACAGACTTTCTCTGGGTAACTTTGGCTATCCTGGATCTCACTCTGTAGAACAGGCTAGTCTTGAACTCAGAGATCCACTTGCCTCTGCCTCCCAAGTGCTGCGATTAAAGGCATGCATTACCACAGGCTGCCAGAATCTTCTGTCTGTCTTTTCAGAACATCCAGCTGGTGGTAGTGTTAGTGTTTGGTTTTAGGTTTTGTTGTTATTTTTGGATAGTATCTGGCTTTGACTTGCAATTTGGTCTTGATTCTCCTACTTTCGTCTCTCATTTGCTGGTACTAGAGGTGTGTACTCCTACCCAGCCTCAAGGGATATTCAACGCATCCTTTCTACCTTAAGTCATGTTGCTTCTTTTCCCAAGTGCCCAGATTGGCACCCTTCTCTCTGCCTTTGTATTAGCAAACTGTACCTATAACAATCTGTATTTCATTTTAGAGTGTTCGGAATTTTTCATTTGCTAATTTTTGAATGTTAACCATAGCTTCATTATATTTTTAACTTATCAGAAAAGGCACACCTTAAACCAGTCTTTGTCTCCCTCATCATTCATCATACTTCTTTTTTTTTTTTTTTTTTTTTTTTTAATCATACTTCTTTTAGAGAAAAATTCTATGCCTAGAATCATTCTGGTAGGCATACAAATATTCCATAAGGGAATGGTATTGGCATATAGCAGCCATCAATAGATCATTTGTCTGGGCCCAATTCAAAATGTTTGTGTGTGTGTGTATGTGTGTGTGTGTGTTTTGTTTGTTTGTTCGTTTTGGTTTTTTTTTTTTAATGAAAGCAGAGAACTCTGGGTCAAAGATCCCCTCTTCGACATCTAAATGAGAGATGGGGTAGGCCTTGGCCATGACAAGACATGTCAAAGTCAGACTTTACCTCACTGAGTCTCAGATTTTCCATCTTGATCTCAGGACATCACTTGTGGGACGAGGTGAGCATGTCTGCTGTCTCACCTATCTTTTGAGGGTAATACTGCCTCTCAGATTTCCTGGAGAGACATTTAAGGTGTTTCCATGTGTTTTGAGGGAGATGGTAAAGAATATGGTCCCACAAGAAAAGGGTCTGTGCCCTCCCATACACAATAAGAGTGTGAAATGTAAGGTCAGTCACTGGAGTCCAGCAATCGGTAAACAACAGAGGTTAAATGAGTATTCCTTCCCCACCCCCTGATCTCTCTTAGGAGACACAGCTGATGTGGGTTGATGAAGTCGGCTAGCAGAACACTGAGGTTGGTCCATCTGCTAATAGGCAGTTAGTGTTCTGTGGTCAGTCTTGGCTGTGCCATTTTGGTCACATGACCTTATTATTGTGTGAACTCATAAAGTATTTAAGTACCAAAGTGATCACATACCCCCACATTCTCTAAAGTGTGGGCTGCCTTGCTGGCCAGCCATTTGTGGACCTGGAGGAAAGTTTTTTGGTTTTTTGTTGTTGTTGTTTTTTTTTTTTTTTTGTAAAGAGAGATGAGTTAGCTTGTTTTCTTAGTTCTTAGTGAAAACACTTAAACTTTAAAAACATTTTCCAGCTTGTAAAACCCACACACTAATAAAAAATTACGAACATTATAGAAGCTGGAGTTCAGACAAAGGGAAAGTGCTTTCCAACTCCAGGCAGAAGCAGACCTCCTTGTTCAGGGTTTGAGGCCCGTGTCTTCTAAGTTTTTACCCACTAGCATATATTGTTGTATTATAAATAATAGAAGACTCTGTTTTGTATTTTCCAAATTACAAATTCTTGAAGGAGAAGATTGTGGAATGAAGGAGCTAGATGCTTGGGGTCCTCAGCTATGGTGAGCAAAGCTTTGCCTACATTGAGCCTTGGCCATCGGTGACCTCATTCTTAATTTAATAGTGAATCTTCTAAGGGCTTAGTGTCTCGAGTGATTCCATAGAAATAAATGGTTACTAGTTCTTTCTGCCCCACTGATTCTCATCCTCCAAATACACGAGTCTCCAGGAATGCAGTCCTGTTTTATTAGTGAAAGATACATTTTGTGAGGACACCCTTTGTCTGAAATGTCATTGCTAGAGACAGGAGCAGAGAGTAATGTGCACAAGGATAGGAAAAAAAAAAAAAAAGAGGACAGAGGTAGAAACATATCATTAAGCCCCACACTGCCAAATGTGTCTCAAGTCTTAAGACAAGGGTGGCATTGAGATGAGGGAGGGAGATGACTTGTCCTTGAGAACAGGGAACAAGGCCTCAGAAAGGCTTTGCTGATCTGCCCTGGAATAGCCCCGAGCCACCAGGCCTCTGATTCATGGCCAGATGGGACCTTCTCCTTGTATGTCCACCATGCCCTCACCCTGCACCTCCCTTCCACATGCACAGAACCACAGCCTGTCAGTTCTAAGGTGCTAAGAGCCTTCCTGCACATAAGCATCTCTGGGGAAGAAGGTCCCCTTGGACTCCATGTTTATGTTTAGTGTGCATGAGCTTCTTCCTTAAATCCACTGGCATTTATTTATTTCCACATAATAGAGGAACAACATGTAGGTTCTAGGAACACATAATATGCTTGTGTGAGGAGACAGGCACATGGTGCTGTGTGGGAAATGCTTGTGAGATTCAGGGTTCACCTAGCTTTGGGGTACCAGGAGAAGTTCTGTGGAAGAAAATGATACTCAAAAAAAAAAAAAAGATACTCAACTGAAACTAATTTTGCCCTAGTAGGGGTCATTTTCTCATGTTTTGGGGAAGACCAGGAGAAGTAATGATTATTGTTCCTGGCTCAGATGTAGATACTCCTGGCTTCTGACGGGTACATAACTTCTGGAATGTTGCTCCAGGTCCTCAATGCCTAAGGAACCCTCAAAGGAAGTGATCTGGCTTCTGATGTCAAGGCAGTGAGAGGCTGAGAGGTTCTGCTCTAAGTTGGGTCTAAAGGAAACATGTAAACTGAAGGTGTTGGGCCAGCTCTAAATATGGAGAGTTACAGGTATCCAAGGAAGGGAGTTATTTCAAGGCAAACGTGGGCTTTCATGGAGTGTACCACACGAGCAATGGTTTCACAGGGATTTGAAGTCAGACTATCTTATTCTTCCTAAGAAGATTGTTCCTGACCCCGGCAGACATACAGGTTTGGAACCCAAGGAGCACGAAAGCAGTCTTATACAAAGAGTTAATAGCAACTGTGCCAATTATGAGTAAGTCTTGACCTATGCAGGAGAATGAAGCTAAAGGCTTTTTGCTTATTATCCAGGTAGTGATATACAACAGCCTTGGAATACAGGGGTCACTGTGTCAGTGAGGATATACAGGTTTGGAGAATTTCAAGTTTGTAGGTAGTTGATAAGTTATGGAAGTGTGAACCAAGCCAAGGATTCTGAGGCTATTTACTGTCAGGAGACTCCGGACAAAGCAGTTACGGAACAAGAGCCCACTTCCGGCGATCAGTCTCTGATGGGAAATGGGAGTGTCCTTTCCACTGTGGCAGGAAGGCAATAGGGAAAGGAGCCTGGAGATCCTGACCAAAGACCCATGGAAAATGGATGCCTTTTTCAAAATGAGACAGTGCTAGAGTGGAAGACAGAATCAGATCTTCAAACATTTGGATTGCAGGGTGAGACACCAATAGAAGCATATGCAAAGCACCTTTGAAGGAAAGGTCTCTTTTACCCAGTTTCTCTAAAGTCTCTTGAAGATGGAACTAGAACCTAGCTATTCCTGTCACAGAAACCAAAGGCTTTTAAGTGAATTGTAGCAACCTGTTCATTGAGACTTGAGGCTAAACAGGTATCCATTGAACATCATCTCCATGACCTTAGGCTAGGGTTAGAAAATTCCTGAGTACAGATTATCTGAGATAATGAACCATTAAAGACGGGGGTGGGGGTGGGGGGTGGGGCCAGCGGCCAGGTAGAGTAGCAAAAGAATGAAGGCGGAGGAGAAACTCTAAAGAGGAGTTGAAATTCCTTGGTGGTCAGTCTTCCTACCAAATTACTCTGTATTGTATAACTTTTTACTTTATCTTAAGCAGTAACTCTTGAACTCCTTTCGTAGAAAGGAAGAATTACTTCCTGGGCCTAAACCTAGGTAGCAATCCTTTCCTCACCCACTTAACTTTCTGTACGATTTCTTAAACAAATGTGCTGGCCAGCACTCCTAGCGCGTGCAGGCACTGTGGAATTCCTTATGGTTTCTTTTATCTACTCTTATTTGCTGGAGAATGGATGTCCTGGAGCGCTCAGTAACCTCAAAAGACACTGCTTCGCAAGGAGCTGACCTTGAACTCCTGACCCCGCTGCTTCTGCCTCCCTTCTGGTATAGGCCATGGGAGTCTGATCACATGTCTGGGTTTTGACCTGAATTTTTGTTTTCACATTTTATTCTTAAACTGGGAGTTTTCCTACTTTAATTATTAAGCATGGTGTTGAGTTTACTTAAGTTTATCAGTTGTTCTCAGCCTTTCTGTATTGATCAGATTGTCTTCTCATTTCAAACGGCCTTGATGGACTCTCTATATTGAAACACTACCTTCTTGATTATGGTACCCCCACTTCAACATGGAGTGGCCAGGTATTATTTTAAAATAACAATATTTTCCTCAATATTTGGAGAAGGCATTGGCTGACCTTTTGTATTTGTGAGACAAGGTCTCAGTATATCTGTGGCTGGCCTGAAATTTACTATGAAGATGAGACCAGTCTCAAACCATCACGATCCACCTACCTCTCTGCCTCTCTCCAGTACTAGGATTACTGGTCAGGAGCCACCATGCCTACTCCTAATCAAGCCACCACTGTCAGTTGAAACTGAGTTTTGAGGGCTTTGTGACACTGGCTCTGGAAGTCACTTTGGTAAGGATACTGGCAATAGGCCAGACAGTTTGAAAAGCATCAGGTTTATTAATTTTGTTGTTTCTTAAACCGTGTTGGATAAACTTTTCAATTATTTCCTAGTCTTACACTGTGTGTGTGTGTGTGTGTGTGTGTGTGTGTGTGTCTGTCTGTCTGTCTGTCTGTCTGTCTGTCTGTCTGCTGTAAGGGCAGAGTAGGGTGTCCCTTTGTCAATTAATTTTGGTAATCTCTGAGTTTCTAGACAATTATTAATTATATTAGGTAAACTGTCATAACTTAGGCATTGTAACTTAAACGAACGCGCTTCCCTTTCCATTTGTACTTAACCTTAATCTTGCGTATTTGTGTTTTGCTCTGCTCCTTTTTTTTTTAAATTAGGCTCTCCTTTTTAATTTTATTTTATATAGTTTTATATGAGTTTAAATAATGCACTTAGTAAGTCTTGTCAGTATTTTTTTTTTTTTTTTTTTTGATGTTTTGTTTTAGAGACAGGATTTCACTGAGCAGTCCTGCCTGGCCTCTAGGCCACTTGCCTCTGCTGCTCAGGTGCAGGGATTAAAGATGTGTGCCACCTCACCTGGATGTATTTTGACTTCTGGTCCCCCACCCCCTGCCTTTTATACATGCTAAGTCTTTGGATCATTTAATAGTAGTTTTGCTTTAAGAAATTTTATTTCCTGTCTCAAAAAAAACAAACCAAAAAAAAAAAAAAAAAAGAAAGAAAGAAAGAAAGAAATTTTATTTCTATTTTTTTAAACTTATTTATTCATATTATGTTTTGAGACCGAGTTTTTGTAGCTAAGGGAGATCTTGAACTCCCGATCCTTCTGTTTTTACTACTAGGTTCTGGGAATACAGGTGGGTGCCACCAAATCCATTTATCTGATATTGGGAATTGAACCCAGGGCTTTATGCATCCTAGGCCTGTATTCTATTAACTGAGCTACACCCCAGCCCTGTTATATTTCAATTTATAATTTTGATATAACTATAAAATGTCCTCTAAGTTATAACTCTTTTTTTTTGCCAAATTCCACATTTAGATATGTACCCTTTTAAAAGTTATAGTCTGCTGTTCAGATTTTGTGATTAGCTGAGAAATTATTCAGTAGAATAAGTAAAAAAAAAAAAAAAAAAAATCCCCAAGTGCTTGGAAATCTGCCTTCTTTTCCCCCAGCTTTATTGTACTGTAAATAGAAACAATAGACTCTTTTCTATTTGTAATTTATTATCTCTCAATTTGGGCATTAAGGACCTTGAGAAGCCTCAGTGGGCACTTGAAAACCTCTGTAAATATTCCACAGATACTCGAAAAACACAAAAGGACATTTTCTATTTCTGGGATCTAAAATGTAAAATGTATCTCTTAACTCAATTTTGTTAATGATATTAATTATATCCTTAGTTGTCTGTCTCCATTTAGTCTCTTCAGTGCTCAGGCCTCTGTCTTGTGTCTGTGGCCATTGTTTTGGTGTCTCTTGGTGGTGTTAAGTGGACACAGATATTCATTATAAATCTTCACTGTGGATTGTTCTCTTATGTTATCAAGTGTTTGTCTTTACCATCCGGAAAGCTTCTGTCTTGGATTTAGCTGTGACTGATACTAATGAGGAGCTCTATTTATTTTATTTTGCTTGGTATCTTCTTGATACAAGTCATCAACACTTAGACTCTGTTTCGTTTGGCTATATGTGTGTCTTCTGTGAGCAAAACACACTTAGAGATTTAGTTTCTCATCTACCCAGGGACATTTTCCAAAGGTGGGGTGATCAGTTCACTCGCATCCATAGAGCATGCGCATTGCACTTGATCAGTCCTAGGCTTTCTCATGCTTCTGCTGGGTCTCCTTTGTCTTCTGCATTTATACATCATCCACACTGCCTTTGATTTCCTCCCTCCAGTAATTGAAAGTTATGTAATTGTTTTTATTTTATTACTAATTGGAAATTAACCTTGATTAATGCACCTATACTTCAATTTGAGGTTTCATGTAATTGCTTATTTATTTTATGTTTTTTTCTTTTCTTTTTTAACTTTAGGACTTCATTGTCCCAGGCTGACCCCAAACTTGCTATAGAGTAGAGAATGAATTTAACCTTCTCATTTTCCTGTTTCCACTTACTGGGCACTGAGATTATAGGAATGTAACGTTACTACACAATCTTAGGCAGTACAGAGAATCAAACCTAGGGCTTCCTGCATGGTAGCTGAGCATTCTACCCACGGTGCCAAAGTCTTCTCCCTTTTTGGAGTTGTATTAACTTCACTACCAGCTACTTACGTATTTCATGCTGTGTACAAATTGAGAATTATTTATCTAAATATAGTTACCCTCTTCACTCTTTGCTATTTTGTTAAAATAGTTGAGGATTCTTTTTCTACCTTGTGTGTGCTTTGGGGATTATTATGAAATCATTATTATAACCATTCACCTAAGAGGTCATATTTGTTTACAAGTATAATAAATCATTTAGTTGTAGTTGAAAGTGGACTCAGTGCATGCAGCCTCTAGTAACTTGAGAATTCCCTCTTGATATCTTGAGTTTGGAATTTTTTGGTTGGGTGTACCATTTATCACTGAGGTTTTCTTATTTTTAATTTTATTTCTAATTATGTGTCTGTGTGTGAGTATGTGCACATGAGTGTAGGAGTCCAAGGAGGTCAGAGGTGTCAGGTCCCCAGACTTCCTGTGGTTATGTGCCACCCCGTTTGGGTACTGGGAACCCAGCTCTGGACTTTGTAAGGGCAGCTGAGCCATCTCTTCAGTCCTCTGAGTAGCTCTTTGGAAAAGAGTTATTAATGAATATGCTTTCATTTTCTGTTTTCATCTTTATACATGGTTAGAACTATAGTTAGGACTGATGATTGAGTCTTAATTCTCTTTCTTAAGCCTACATAGACACTGCCTTGATGTTGGCCATTGCTAAAGCCCTCTATGAAAAACACAAAGGCCACTTAGCATTTTTCCTCTGTGTCCCAATGTTATTAGCTTACCCTTTGAAATCCTGGTCATAGCATGTCTCCTTGCTGACAATTCTCTCTTCCTTTTCCCGGGAACATCAGCCTCTCTGTAGTCTTAACTATTTTCTATCCCGGATCCGAGTGTTTTGTTTTGCTTTGCTTTGCTGTCGGCTTCTAGCATACTTTCATCTGTATGTTGGATCTTTGTGTTCAGCCCTTATCTGTCATCTTTCTTGCCTGCTTTCATCTGCTTGTCCCTCTCTGCCTTCCTTGCAGTGTTTTGAAGACTGTTTTCCACATCATCAACTTTGTTTTTGGTTTGTGGATTGTTCCTCTTATGACTTTAATATATTTATTAGTTCTACATTGGTATTATTTGTGTCATGGGTTTCTTTCTTTAGCTGCCAGCTCCCTTTCATCTCACGCCATGTCTTATCACCCATCTTTGATCTCCTCCTCCATGGACTCTTCGTTAATTGCTGTATATCATTTTCTTCTGTGTCCTGGTTTTCCAAAGAGATTGTTCATTGGTCTTCTCCAGGCCATTTTTTCTTTTCATCCTCCTTCAGGATATTTTCCTCTAGCTTGCTGATTGAGATATAACTATTAGAACTTTTTTAGACCCCCCCCTCTCTTACCCCTAAATTTGTGGGTAATAAAGTCTCCTTAAGCTCAACTCATTTCTCACCTAATTGTGAGGCTGAGATTGGATACTTTGTTTTCTTCTGAGATCCTCAGTCTAAGGGACCTTGGCTGTGTTTGGGGCAGGACATGACTAATGAAATTTGTCTCTAAAGGCATGATTTTAAAGTTTAAACCTTGTTCATTTTTTCTCTCTTGGTCCAGCCTTTGTTTGCAGCAGCAAGCCCCGCCCCCCCACCCCCACCCCTTGACCCCTGGCTTTAAGCATAGACCCTTCTTATGACGAATTTCGAAACACCTTTGTGGTTCCTGCAGTTTCTCCTTGACAATTTAGCTTTGCATTCCAGTGTTCACAAAAAACAACCCACTGGTCTGGTGGAGATGTCATATTCATCACAAAAGCCTTTCTTATGGAAGATTCTAAAGTCCTGAGGCTCTCCTTAATTCTAAGAAATACGCTCGATCCTCCCACCCATTATGGATTGCCATGTCCTACTTTAGAAATGCCAAGGATACCATGTCATGAACCATTCTGAAGTTTGCAAGGAACATGAGCTGCGTCCATCAAAGCAATTCATTCTTTTAAGGATGAGCATTGTCCTTAAAAGATGCTTCATCAACCCTTATCATGTTGGATCTGCAAAAAAGTTAAGTATTGGCAAGCATTCATTCTTTTTCCTGATCTTTAAAACCATATAATTAATATTCATTTCATCAATTGCATTTTCCTGTGACTTTTCTTAGGATAATGTAAAGAAATGTCTGTTTACTCCAGACAGGAAAGACATTGACCAACTGAAGTGACAGGGCCAGCTGGGTGAACTAGTGTTTATTGAGGGACATTTACTAGAAATAGAGTGAAACAGGCCAGACGGTGGTGGCGCACGCCTTTAATCCCAGCACTTGGGAGGCAGAGGCAGGCGGATTTCTGAGTTCGAGACCAGCCTGGTCTACAGAGTGAGTCCCAGGACAGCCGGGGCTACACGGAGAAACCCTGTCTCGAAAAACCAAAAAAATATATATGTGTGTGTGTGTGTGTGTGTGTGTGTGTGTGTGTGTGTAGAGTGAAACAAAGTCTTCTGGATCACTAGAATCCCACTCTTGGCCAACTTTCTTTCTACTTGATAGCACCCCCTAAATCCCTGTGAAGTTGGAGGTCGGAGGAAACGACCATGAAAATCTCAGGGGAGGGTCTGGTCTAATCACCTTTGCCTGGAGGGAATGTTAACATCCGCTTTTACCATTTCCATAGAATTAACCATTGCTCTATTGTCTTGCTAAATTTGTTGTGAAGGGGAATTGAAGTTGCCTTGAGGGTGGAGATTGTCCCTGGCCCAAGGTGTTCCTGCAGGTTACCCTGAACAACTCAGTTCTTTGATATTTTGGCCATGTTATGCCGCCAGGGACTTGAGATATCATCAATGCATCTGAAGCAGGCAGGATTGCTGTGCAACAGAAAATGGAGTTGCTTTGAGTCTTCGTGAGCGATCTGAGGGCATCATACATACTGCATCGTATTGCAGAGAAAAGTGGAACTTGATCTTAAAACTGGGCATTACTCTGAGGGTGCCTAACAAGTAGATCTTTACCCGTGCCTGGTAGGTATTACCTAAGAATTTGCATCCCAATTAGTTGAGTTCCTGCAGTTGTTCCTGCTACTAGTCTTTGAGAATCTCTGTCTTAAGGGATGGGAATTACGTGGAACCTCAGTAGAAATAGTCTATGTAGAGGAAAATCATGAGCAATTATGGGCATGTCAGTACCTTCTCATCATTAATACTGGACACTTCTGTTAAAACCTTTTATGAAAAAATACATGTATAGTTTAAAATCATTCCTAGGTTTCTGAAGGTATTTAACTTTTAAAAATATCTGAAAATTATCCACTAGTAATTAAGATAGATCAAAGAATAAAGGGTAAAGATAAGCTAGGAGGCTGTGGCAGGGTGATCGCCATGAGTTCAAGATCAGTGTGGGCTTTAGATAGTGCCAGAACAGTCAGAGCTCCCTGTATCCAGACCTTGTCATAATAATAACAACAACAAAATTTAAACTAGAAAGAAAAATAAGTTAGTATGTTAGTCAATATAGAAAAATAATTCCACCAATCTGTGGTGTCATAAGCCTTTAATCCCAGCACTCTGGAGATAGAGGCAGGCACATCTCTGAGTCTGGCCAGCCTGGTCTACAGAGTGAGTTCCAGGATGGTCAGGGCTACACAGAGAAACTGTGCTTCATAAAAACAAAAACAAACAGAAGAAAAAATAATTCCATATTGCTGTGAGTTTGAGGAGAAAATTGGTGTGTCTGGTTTCATCCCCAGGACAAGGGACAAAGCAGACCTGGCCTCCAGGTTCCCCCAGCATCCCTCAGTCCCTACCCGGCATACCCTGCCCCCAACCCTGAATTTTCCAGCCCAGGGGCTGGGCTGCCCTTCCCCCAGAGGCTCTTCCCTAATAATCCAGACATTTTGGTCTCTCCTTCTCCTCTTCTTTCTCTGCATTCCTTCCCCCTTCTCTCTTCCTCTCTTCCACCTTTCCCCTTCCCCTTCCCCATGGTGACTTCCTTGGCCTTGAACTCACTCACCTAAGAGCAGCTTCCCAATAAACCTGCCTTTAATATAACCTAATCTGGTTTAAATTGTCTCATTTCACCTCATTAGAGAAATAACCTATCAATGCTCCGTCTGGCATGTGCTGTCAACAGTGTTCTGATATTGTCAGTCTGAGTAGCTCAGTGGGTAGGCCACTGGGAAGCTGGCTTCATTGCTAGGTGATTCTCACTATTCTGCTTTCTTCCATGCGTCTGACCCTAATTTTTCCAGCTGTCCCTAAGGCTCTTTCCACGGAGCTCTTTAGTGCCTTTGTTGACAGAGCACACTTTCCGTAAGAAGTGAAAGGATGTTTCTCACAGGGTGGATTTGGGGGCTGTAAAGCTCTTCCATAACCTTGCTCTGATTCTGTGAACTTGGGGAGTCTGAAGAAAGATAACTCAGGGTTACAGCTCTCTCTCCTCTCTCTTCGTACCTTTGTCAGCACCTTTCAGTCTTCCGAATGCACTTAGCAAAAGTTTGAACACAGCGCTTGCATGCCTGAGAAGTTCCCTGAATACACCACAGCAAAAGCTGTGTTCTTCTCCAAGTTTGAATGCTGAGCAGAGGAGAACACTGGAGGTACAATGTCATCTTCCTCCCAGGGAAGAAACATATCTCACCTACTACTGAGAATACTTAGAAATGTATAAACATGGAACCTGAAGTGGGAAAAACTGTTAATAAACTGAATAACACGTAGGTCCTTAATTTTGACTTCTTTTTTCAAATTATGGGTTTCACAACACACACTTCTAGGATAGGTTACTTTTCTTATGACTTTAGATTATTATCTGAAAGATGTTGGAGTAAATTGTACTGCCTAGTCCTCTTAAGGTTTCCGACCTAGCAAATGTGATGAGCCTACAGATAGTCAGCTTTTCAAATGGTTCTTCAGGAAGGCTCAAGTCATACATTGCTTTAGCCAAGGAAGAGAAACTGCTTCTACAGAAATGTGCTCCGTTTCCCTCCGCTAAAAACATGGTTTCCATATAGAAGGGGAAGAGATGCTTCTCAGGGTTCCAAAGAATGTTTTTCAGATGAGCATTGAGTGGTTGTGGTGGTTTGTATACGCTTGGCCCCAGGAGTGGCACTAATTAGGAGGCGTGCCCTTGTTGGAGTGGGTTTGTTACTGTGGGCATGGACTATTATTTAAGACCCTCACCCTAGCTGTCTGGAAGTGAGTCTTCTCCTGGCTGCCTTCAGATGAAGATGTAAAACTCTCAGCTCCTCCTACCCCATAGCAGCCTGGATGCTGCCATGTGCCCACTTTGATGATAATGGATTGAACCTCTGAACCTGTAAGTCAGCCCCAATTAAATGTTGTCCTTATGAGAGTTGCCTTGGTCATGATGTCTGTTCACAGCAGTAAAACCGTGACTAAGACAGAAGTTGGTACCAGGAACTAGGATATTTCTGTAATAGGCCTGACCATGCTTTCGTTTAGAGGAATGTGGAGTTTCGGACTTTGGAAAGCTTTAAGTTGGGCTTAATGGGCTACCTCAGTAAGAATATGGAAAACTGTTGCCGAGTGTGATTTGAACTGTGCAGACCTGGCCCAGGAGGTTTCAGTGGAGAAGAATTTAAGAATGTGGCCTAGAGATTGTTTTGTGGTATTTTGGTGAAGAATGTAGCTGCTTATGCCCTTGACTGAAGAGTCTGCCTGAGGCTAAAGTAAAGAGATTTATATTAATTGCATTGACAAAGGAAGTCTCAAAAAAGTCCAGCAGAGACTTTGTTCTCTGGATAAGTCTCATGAAGAGCATTTTGGACGAGCATAACAAGCTTAGAAAGGAAAAATATAAAATATGTGGTTCGAGTATTAAAGGGGGACCAGGAAGTGAAATGGAGCTGAATCCTATGTTCTAGGAATTAACAGATTAAGGAATTTGGGGGCAAGATCCTATCCAGTTAAGTTTAGATCCAGGCATGGTAGTACACAATTTTAATCCCAGGAGACAAAGCTGAAGAGATCTTTGAGTTCAAGGCCAGCCTGGGAGAAATCAGGTTCTAGGTGAAGAAAAGCTT
Organism: Montemys delectorum; assembly: GCA_019843815.1. NCBI lineage: Eukaryota > Metazoa > Chordata > Mammalia > Rodentia > Muridae > Montemys > Montemys delectorum. The sequence goes on from JADRCD010229378.1 coordinate 23,984, forward strand.
AAATCCAGGCATGGTGGTACACACCTTTAATCCTTACAGATTACAGCCTTACGGGAGACAGAGCCACTCAGATCTCTAAGTTCAAAGGTCAATCTACAGAGCAAGTTCCAGGAAAGCCAAGCTTAGGCAGAGGCGGAAAGGGAACCAGAAAACAGAAAACTGGTAATAGAATAGAGGGGTGAGGGTTGGGGTCAGGGGAGTATGTTCCAGCCCCAGCAAGCAGCAGAACTTGGCATTTTCGGCCATGTGGCTCTGGCTTTAGAGTTGAGAAATGACTACTGGGACAATTGATTCTGGTCAGCTGGAGCTAAGAAATTAGTGGTGATTAAGAAGAGACTAGCATCACTGAGGTGAAATCTTCTGGGAAGTGTTTTCTGAGAGCACAAAGAAGCTGTGCTCCAGAGAGAGCCAAGGTTGTACCTCATGCTGCAGCTGTACTTGATAATGTATAAGAGTCACTCAGGTGGTACTGGTTTTGAAGGCATGAAGAGGTCATGAAGAGCAGCTGAGGCTTGCCACTGTGAATGGCCATGGAAGGCCATTGGTGAAGGTTAAGCCTCAGTTGTAGTTGACGGCCCAGGACTGAAGGGGTCATGCAAAGGATTTGAGGCTTGGCGCTGTGAAGTGAGCCTATGAGAGGGTATTGGTGAAGCCTAGTTGCAGCAGAAGACCCCAGTGTATTGGAGATGCCAGTACCATGGGATGACCACCAAGAACAGCAGCAGCAGTGCAAGTGGATCAACCTGAGCTTAGAGTGCTACAGAGGGCAGAGATGGAGAAGTGACACCAGCCCTTTGGAGGAGCCCAGAAGATGAGTGGATCCCAGACATTGAAACAAGAAGCTGTAACATTGACGTTACCTTGGAGGCCCCCAAGATTTTCGAGATGACAGAGCCGTGAGCTATCTGTTGAGGAACATTGCTAACAGAGAGTGGAACCAGCCCAGGAAAAGAAGTTTGTTGCAGTCAACAAAGATGAAAAAAGAATTGGAGATCTGAAGACTTCTTTGACATCAGACATGGAGATTGAGAGTTTCAAGTTTGCCTAGCTGGTTTCCTGTCTTGATTTAGGAATTACATACAGTTAAAGTGATTGGGTGGGTCTCTAGCTGCCTGGAAGTGAGTCTTCTACTAGCAGCCTTCAAATGAAGATTTAAAACCCTCAACTCTGCCGATACCATGCCAGCCTAGATGCTGCCATGCTTCCACCTTGATGATAATGGACTGAACTTCTGAACCTGTAAGCCAGCCCCAGTTAAATGTTGTCTTTTGTACTTGCTGTACTGGCTAGTTTTGTGTGTCAACTTGACACAGGCTGCAGTTATCACAGAGAAGGGAGCTTCAGTTGGGGAAGTGCCTCCATGAGACCCAGCTGTGGGGCATTTTCTCAATTGTGATCAAGGGGGTAGGGCTCCTCGTGGGTGGTGCTATCCCTGGGCTGGAAGTCTTGATAAGAGCAGGCTGAGCAAGCCAGGAGAAGCAAGCCAGTAAGGAACATCCCTCCATGGCCTCTGCATCAGCTCCTGCTTCCTGACCTGCTTGAGTTCCAGTCCTGACTTCCTCTGGTGATCAACAGCAATGCGGAAGTAAGCCGAATAAACCCTTTCCTCCCCAACTTGCTCCTTGGTCATGATGTCTGTGCAGGAATAGAAACCCTGACTAAGACACTTGCCGTGGTCATGGTGTCTATTCACAGCAGTAAAACCCTAACAAAGACAGTGGTTTTGTGGAGGGAAGGTGATCACATGGTCCCCAGTATAGCTACAGTTGTCTATCAGCTCAGGAGAGCTTAGCAATGTAATATCTGCATGGATGGAGCAAGGATACTGGGAACACCATTTTCATGGAAGAAGCCCTAAATTCCTAGTATGTCAGGAGTCGGCTAATGGTTGTAATGTGGCTTTCTTAGCTTTCTTAGCTGGGATGGGGATGGTGTCCTATAGCACCCTATTTGGTCCTATCTATCTATCTATCTATCTATCTATCTATCTATCTATCTCTATTCATCTACCTATGAATGATCTATTTATCACTTATCATCTATTTTTCTATTTTTAGTTGCCTTATCTTGATTTTGTACTTTTCTCCTGAAAAGTAGACAAGCATATATAGTCACTCATTCACACTCACCATAACCAGAACTGGCTGGGCCCTGGGGATAAAAAGCCAAAAAAGCACAAAATTATCATTTGAAGGTGATTTTTTTTTGAGTAGCCAGGGATGGTAATCTTGAAGGAAGATAACTTCATACACCAACAGAAGATCTGTACTGCATTTTTCATAGATATTTTGGTTGGAGATCATATGCTTAGTGTAGAACTTGCCCGTTTTTAATGATGCTGTCCCTTTGCTAAATTCAGGTGATGAACAGTGCGAGAACCTTAACACCAGCGAAGGGTAGAATAGTCATGTGCCTCCATCTTGGAATTTCCTTGGGAGACTTTCAGTGAGATTATCAAAATCAGAAAATAGGACTAAATGTTTTATAAGGGCTGTTAAGATCAATTAGAACTACAGTCATACATCTTGAAACTGGAAGAGAAGTTGTTAGTTACTTGGGTCAGAGATGAACTAGCTATGACCCCAGGAAGTGCTTGAAGAGATCCTTAAAATAGCTTGGAAATAACTTGTGAAATGGTTTCCACTCTCAACACTGACATGACTTCCACTCTCAGCATGGACCCTGAGGATCAGATAACTCTTTCTTTTGGGTGTTGTCCTATGCTTGTGGGGTGTTAGCAGCATCCCGACTCTGCCCACTGGATGCCATTAGCACCCCTATGGTTTGTCGTGATTAAAACTATATGCAGACATTGGTAGACTCCTTAAGTTGGAGATGATGGGAGCAGAATTACACCTCTAGTTGGAATCACTGCTTTGTGACACGGGACTTGCATGACTCTGATGGCCAGCCTTCTTGTTGTGTGTTAGACTCCTGTCATTTGGAAGCTCTCATTCACTCATCCCGTCATTTCAGTTCATCTTGTATTTGCTGTGTATCTGACTGCCCCTCCCTCTCCCCCGACTAAAGCTAACAATGTGAACGAGACAGATGAACAGAGCAAGCAGAGACCTGTTCTCAGTTGGTTCATTTGTTAAGGAAGGAAGCTGTTTGAAGGGCTCTGCCCCAGGTGTGTGTTCTAGTGGGGCAGAAAATCAACAGGGAGCACACCAGAAAGGAAGAAGATGAGAAGGGGAGAGAAACTGAGCATGTTCGGTTGTGGGAAGAGAGTCTCGCCAGGGAAGGCAGTGGCTAGCATTAGATGAGGATGTCAGGGAAAGGACCTCGGAGGACAGGCTTTGAGTGTAGGCCTAGATGATGGGAAGGCAGCCTTGGGAAGATGATAAGAAGTAAGAACTCAGTCGGCAAAGCGCCTTTCCAAATATGAGAAAGAAATCGTGTAAACAGGGCTTTTATACAAAAAGGGTGGACATTATGATCTAATCTCTTCATTTAGCAAAATGACCAAAGTTAGGGCCTCAAAAGACTTGCTCAAGATAAAGATGGCAGGCAGTGTGGTTTTAGTGACCTGAAGACAAATTCTTTAATTGGCTGGGCAGGCATTTCTGCAGGCTCGCTCCCTCCCTCCCTCCCTCTCTTTTCTTATCTCTCTTTCTCTCTTTCTCTCTTTCTTTCTTTCTTATTTTCTTTCTTTCTTTCTTTCTTTCTTTCTTTCTTTCTTTCTTTCTTT